>JARQZK010003616.1:235000-355000 GCA_030704885.1 Cynegetis impunctata
AAATAATGTAAATGACTTTTATGGTTTTTGTACGTCCAAAAATAGGCCTCCTCATACTATCACTCTTATTTGGCGATTCTAGACGGGACGCACATATCCCGCTCCAAATCGACGTTCCAAGAATCTAGAAAATTAAGAAATTACAACCTTCTATTCGTAATGACCTATCAGTACAGGGTCGGCCAATTTCGATGACATTTGGAGGTTTATGGAACTTTTAGCATAGATAGCGAAAAACGAATTCACATGTCCTGTGCTTGATTTTCGAGACAAGTTGAAATATGAAAAACCGCGTTTTGATATGTCGAGCCGTTTTCGAGCTACAGGGAGATTTTCAAAAGTTGGCTTTTTTGAAGTCGACTATCTTTATTAATATCAAAAAAAACTAAAAAAAAAGGCCTCTTCGAAAAATCCAAACTTTTGATAATAAAAAAAGATATGGCGACTCGACGTATCTAAAAGCGGTTTTCATATTCAAACTAACCATAAAATCGAGCCCAGGACATGTCTAATCGTTTTTCGCTATCTATGCTAGCAGTACCATAAACCACCAAATCCCATCGATATTGGCCCACTATGTACATAGGGGTAGAAATAAATCATGTCAATGTAAATAGAAATGTTGAAGCGCATGTTTTTCAAGGCCCATGTCATTGATTTTTTTTTTTGCGAAAGTGTACAAAATTTAGGTCCAGCCTTTGGATGGCTACACATATGAATTTAATAAAAAGAAAAAGACAGGGTATGAGAGAAGAAATGCATCCAGAATCGTAACAAATATTCTCACAAATTACTTTGAATACTTTCTCTGTGTAGGTATTCTATTTATTTTCATTCATTGGCTTTGACCACTCGCGTACGTTTATTGGCAACATAACATAGTAGATAAGTGTTGTGGGACGTATATAAACGGTTTGGATTTTTCTCGGAAACTTCGTGTTTTTTTGTTAGAATACAGATTTCATTTTATAATAAGTGGTGCTTTTGGTATTGCGTACTATTGTGTTTTTTTAGACTTATTAGTGAAAATGATCGACAAAGATCAAGCTGGAACGAGTATAAACCAAATAATTTTTGTTTGTATTCACACTGTTTTGGAGGTTTTTATCTTCTGTTTCGAATAAAATAGGTAGCAATATTGTTTTTTTATTTATTTTTTCATGTTTGAGTATAATATTTTTGTTATAATAATATTTTAATAATCCTGTCAGTCATTGGCTCCTGTCACCAATATTGGGGGCGTTCAAGTATTACGTAACGCAATTTGGAGAGTGGGGTGTCTTGTAAAACGTTACGATGCGTTACAGGGGCGGGAGGGGGGTTCGAACAACGCGTTACGTAACGTCTTTTTATTGAAATAAAAAAATAGGGAATTTACACAGAAAATAATAATGAACCTGATATCAATCACTGCCAATGATTGCATGTTGATTCATTTGAAGGTTAGGAAATTTTGATATTTACAAATAACATGGGGCATTCAATTTGCCACTCGTCATTTGAGAATTTAATATACTATTTTTCATGAAATATAAAGTAAAAATACCTATTTCATAAATTCTCTTTTCCAAATTTTTCGGAAATCTGAAGCTTTAGATTAGTAGAAATATAAACGAGATTCAAAAATTAGTTCGCCTAAGATGTTTCACTTCTGACATTGTACTTTGTTACGCAGGCCTTTTTTAAAAATTTCTAATTCGTTCTTTTAAATAATTGAAAAGAATTTATAGTTCAAAATTAAAACGTTTATGTTATCGATTCAAATAACTTTCTCTTACAGATTGGTTATAGTAAACAAGATTTAGGGTTTCCAATTGATTATTTTAATTTTTATTAAATAAAACAAACATGAAAAATCATTTATTTTTATTATTCTGTAAACATAACAAATTAAAATAAGTACGTCTTTTTTCAAAATATCAATTTTTTCGACATAAGCCAAATAGACGTCAGTTTTATTGAATTTCTACATTTTTTTTGTAGTTCGGAAAATGGACGTCATTATGTTAGGTTAGGTTTGAGGTAGGTTCAACTCAGTAAAGCCATACTTGGTATATGAACACCTCATGACATAAGCTACATAACCATATAATCGCGCCCCAAAATGGCTCGGGCCATATATTATAGTGCAGCCCATAGGGTGTTTATATACCAAGTATGGTTTTACTGAGATGAGGGGTTACGGATATATAGGGGGTTAAGGCATAGAGATATTACAGATAGAGTAGGCATGCCATATGCCCTCGTACAAGCGAGAACGTCCTACGGATAGAAAGAGAAAGACAATCGTTCAGGTATTGCCGTCTCTCTCTTTCACAGCGCAATGCGCATGCGTGAGTCCTGATTCAACAACTATTTATCGAGGTATAGGTTAGAACACGCATTTTGTCGTTGCCGTTGAATCGCTTGAATCAGGACTCACGCATGCGCAGTGAAAGAGAGAGACAGCAATACCAATTTCATTCTCTTTTTATCCGCAGGACGCCTCCCACTTATATGCATGCCTACTCTATCTGTATTATCTCTATGGGTTAAGGTCGCAAAATTTACGGAAAACTATAGGCGTCCGAAATTAAGATCGTAGCGCCGGAACGGCTACGGTACTAGAGCATGGGAGATTAGTTGTTTGTTTACATTGGTTGTAATGGTATTTACGTTCATTTCGTTTTGAGTTTTCGAACGGTTATCGTCGTAATTTGTGTTTTTTTTGGACTTTGTATTTTCCTGTGATATATTGTGTTTGGATTGAGGACAATTTCATCTCTGTTCAACAGTAGATAACCTACCTACATCAAGTTGAAATTTACACTGAGTTTTTATCATTGAACATGAAAATTATGGAGGGTAGAAGTACTTCTACCCTCCATAATGAAAATTAATAATAAAATAAAGTAGAGGACGAATAAATTAATTGGTTGAAGGAACTATGTATACCTCATGAAAAGGCTGTATGATAGAACACCTATTTATTTAAAAAATAAAAAAAGTTTCAAGAAAACATCTCTGACATGGCTACTTTCATTACGAACTGAAGAATTTTTGAGTATAATGGACAAAACTAAGTACTTACCAGCTAAACTGAAAGAAACAACATAAAATGAAAGAAGAAATAATATGAATACTCTGCTTGAATGGTTTGAACGTAATAAGTTATTATATTTTTTGAATTTTCCTGACGTATAACAGCTATCCTAAAAGTACGGTGGACTTCTGAGAGTCTGGTTTTTTTGATAGAATCTCTGTTTTCCTGATTATATAATTGAATATTTTAGTTTTTACCTAGCTATAGAGTCCAGATTTATTTCATATTCTTGATGTTATGATAAACTGTTCTTTTGGTTGTGCAAATAAACATCATTTGTTATTATTATTTTAATAGTATCTCTGGTTGTTACATGAAAGAAAATACAATAATCTAGAATCTCTGGATGATGGCCTAGGTTCTGATTCCGATAAAAGTGGAAGATTTTTCGTTGGAATAGCATTGGACTTCAGAAACTCTACGTTTTTGGTTAGCTGAAAATTGCACATCATTAGTTGGTATAATTCTATATGGAAAAATCCACAAACTTACCGCAGGGAAAATAATTATTCTCAGTAAACTGTAAAGAACAACACTCTTATGTTCAGACATTTTTTTTCAATCTTCAAGTTATGAATCCACACCTTTCTTCTGTCCATCATTTCCTTGTTTCCCAACTTTGTTTGAAATGCAACTTTGAATTGTCCAGCTTTCGGAAAGGTATGTAAGCTATATTCGGTTTTTTTTTGCCCAATATGAACAATAGAATACACAAGAATAGTGATTCATCTCTTCTGAACGTTTGTAATCGATCCAAAATACAATTAAAACTCAACAACTTCTCATATAAAATACACGTAAACAGATGTAAACAAAGCAATCTATCTCCCATGCTCTAGTAATATTCGACACCGGTAGGGGGCGTATCGCTTATTATGTTTTCCCTATATATAGATTTTTGGATATTTTAATGTTACAGGTTAGGTTTGAGGTTAGCTTAGGTTAAACTCAGTAAATCCATACTTAAGCTTGGTTCATACAGACGCGAATTGCGAATAGCAAATTCGCAGGAAAATAATTCGCCAGTTTGGACTATTTCATATACTTGCGATATTTTTGGGGATATTTACTTTTTTCCAGATTGCTAATGTTGGCGATAAGTGACTTATGACATGACATCATAGTCTGCCATTTGACATTGACAAAGTTGGCCGATTCAATAGTTTGTATTCAATAACAATGGATGCGTATTCCTTAAGTTTATTTCAGTGGCAACGAAGACGTAAAATCGCTGCTTATTTATTATTTAAAAAAATACAGAATAAAATATATCGGTCAGAAATTTTTAAATTAAGGATGCAGCAAGGGCCGTATCATAATTTAGTTCAAGAAATGCGCTCCAAAGATGAAAAAAAATTTAGATATTATCATAGGATGTCAATACATGATTTTGATAAAAAAATCCAAAAAAAAACAAGAGCAAAACAATTTTTAAAACGAAAACAAACAAAACACGTGCCAATTCACCTCTCAACTCACGCTCAACGTTGAACACAAGAAGATGAGCTAAAATGCGCATGTGCTAACCATAAAACGGTCGGTCCTAACAACAATTCGCGCGAATATATTGAACTCAATCCAATTTTCCCCAAAGTTTAAATTTTGTGAATTCGCCAAATATTAAAAATTTTGACAGGCCGCCATATAGATTTCAAATTGGCCAATCAGAACATTATTCGCAATTCGCGTCTGTATGAACCAAGCTTTAGTGTATGAACACCCCATCTGATCACGCCCCCAAAATGGCGGTGGCCATATACTATAGTGTAGCTATCTCTTATGAGGAAACTTTTTCAATATCTTGGTAATGTAGTGCCAGCTTCAACTTGCTTACGAATACCTTTATCTCTTTTTTTCTCTAACACTTGATTCCTTCAATATATGTATCCCAGACCAGATCCAACCGTTTCACATTGCTGTTTGATTTACTATGTAGGGCAGAAATATGATAGCAGTATAGTCTTCAAATATTTTGCATGCTTTTGGATTAAGCATGTCGATCAAAGTTCGGTGCTTGGTAGACTTGCTTTAGAACATGTACATAGACCTCGTCATGATTTTTTGCACTTGCTGAAAAGTTATTGTAACCTGTTCGCGCGGTTATATAAATACGGGCTGCCAATCTAGAAATGGAAATTTAGAAGAATTTTTCAATCGTGAAAACCAAGCTTTCCCGCCACCAATATCAGATATGGGGATACTGAGACAAGGACAAATGTAGCAGCTATTGGACTGTATTGTTGGTAAAACATAAGTAACAAATGATCCAGATGTAGATGTAAAAATATTTGAGGAATTGTTACCAAAATTAGGGTTAAATGTAAAGTGTTATGTTATTTTTTCATACATATACTTAGTTTACTTACCACTATTTCAATTATGAAGGAATGTTCCTATAGTAATAAATATTTTGTTTCTTTTTTCACTTTGTTTTGTACTTACTCCGACGGCTGCTTTGAATTATGATGTATATAGCAATTTATGACATAGATAAGAACACATAGGTCTTTGATCTTATGTTTGAAGTACCATATTGAAGAACATCGGTACTAAATTTAGATATCACAATCCGCAGTATTTTAATCAAAATTTTAAACCTTACTTGTTACAATTGTTCTACCTGAAATATAATGAATATTTTAAACCTAATTTTTAGTTAATCGAAATGAATTTACAGCAAAAAAATTTGAATATGCAAATTCATAAAAAAAAAATTAGACCATATTCGAAATCAGAACAAAATTTTGAATGTAATCTTCATGACAATTCATTTTAATAGGAGAGCTAGTGAACCATCTGATTAACCTGTTTCCCATAAAGCTAGAAAATTTTTGAATGATAATTTGTTATGTCCTCAAGAAAGTACCGTTCTGGCAGGCATCTCGCGGTTGCTTCATCATCCCTTTTTGAAAATGTAAAAATTTTTTTTTAGTTTTCTCTCACAAGGCTGCAATTTCAATATGTTGTAATTTACATAATTATGTTTAAGTATAATAAAATATTGACAGCCTACTGTGATGGTTGCAAGTATGTGCCAGAAGATAGTTGTCATCGGGAAGGTAATTCATAACCTGCTCCCACAAGGCTAAAATTTTGAGGGTATGTTCTTTCAATTATTCAAAAAGCATATGTGAAAAGCCAGAACATTCTTGCGGTTGCAAGTGTCTGCCAGACTAGTATACAGTGAGTTTCAAAAAGTATGCACCATGTGGAAAACTTATTATCCATTTTTCAGAAAATTCTATTCTTGATAAAAATTGGCAAATTGCGGAAAACTTGATATGTCAGAATTCTAAATTTCTCAACTGTGTACAGGGGAGAACCAAAAATAGAAATTTTGATAAAGATTAAACTACTCTTATTTTCGACATTATTGATAAAGTTTATTCAGAAATGTTGTTTAAATTGGAAAACAATATTCAGATTTGAAACCACAGCCACCTACGCAAAAAAATAATTTGTTTTAGAAAATGAACAATTTTGTTCACGAACAATAACATGTTTAGCTACGAATGGAAGGCCTATGGAAATTCAAGGATTTAATGACTGATAATAATTCAAGTTTCTGGACGTTTTTGTGATTTGGTCTTCATTTATGTTCATAATATGTAAATTAGGACTAAACTTTAAGATAACACCATGATGAAGTGGTCGTAAACTTACTGATTTGTTAATTGATTGACCATCCAACAGTGTATTATAGAAATCGTCAAGTCACCCCGACTCAAAATCTGCATACAGCTGTTTCGATCTTATTAAATCTCATCATTATTTGACTCGGAGTGAATTAACAAATTTCTAATTGTTCCCCAATACAAATTGTGAACGACCTACTACATGGATAAAAACCCAGAGCGTTCTTCATCAAGGATATTGGAAACCAACAATTCATCGATCGAAAATGCAGAATGTAGTCTCCCGGCGGTATTTGCATTTTCGATCTAAGTGGCTAATTGTTGGTTTCCAATATCCTTGGTGTAATCACAATTAGTATTGGGGAACAATTAGAAATTTGTTAATTCACTCCGAGTCAAATAAGCTGCACTGATGAGATTTAATAAGATCGAAACAGCTGTATGCAGATTTTGAGTCGGGGTGACTTGACGATTTCTATAATTCACTGTTGGATGGTGAATGTAGAATTCTCGTCGCGGATTACATATAACCAGGTCCCTGGAGAATTGTTTGATAATGTTTTAAAATTATTGATGAATATTCTTTGTTCACACTATGTAATCTCATATGCACCTCCCTCATATTACTATAGTAATGTTTCTATGTGAAATTTAGTCCATTTTATTATTCGAACTAGTATACCTATCGATGTTTGTTGATAATGGTTTGAAACCTCACTCATAGTAATGTTTCTATGTAATTTTAGGCTATTTTATTATTCGAACTAGTATATCGATGTTTGTTGCTAATGGTTCGAATTTTGACTAGTTTTTTGGTGCAAATTGGATATTTCACTCTGTATCTTTGTCCATTTCAATTATCAGTATGGTTTAATGACCAAAAATAACTAATTGAATCAATTAATGCTAAACAATTGAGAGATACAAATCTGTAAGTTTACGATCAATTTGAAAATTTTTTAGCTTTGTGGGAAACAGGTTAGTCAGATGGTTCACTAGTTCTTAGACTATTTTGTCAACACTAGTCATTAACCCAACAAATAAGCCACACTAATACGATTAATTGCTATTTTTACTCGACTATAGACTCTTAAAAAATTAAGATTAATTATTATTTGTCCGCATGAAAAAATTTCTGGGAGAACAGATATATATTAAGATTTCTATGGAGAATAGCAAATACCGCTTACCAAAGCTACATTAGCCAAGTTGAAACTGTCGCGAGACAGCCTTCAGTTTTCTATTCGTTTAGGCGTCTCAGCTGAGTTTAAATTCTACACTTAACCCAATTGATTTAGGGAACGTATTCTGTGACGTCGAAATTTGACAGTTGTCCATTAAACCTTGAAAGTTAGTCGATTCCACTGATTCCAGGAAGGAGAAGCAAGTAGCTAGGAAAGTGTTTAACTCTTTGGTATAAATTCTTACAATATAATGGATGGAAATAGAGATGAAGCTGAAAAGTGTATTCTACTTGCAGAAAAATTTGTAGCTGAAAGAAATCGAGAAAAAGCAGAGAAGTTCCTACAAAAAGCTGAACGTTTATATCCAACGCAAAGAGCAAAAGGTATATTTTATTTACATAAGATTGACATGATCATTGTCAATAATGACAAATATTCAACTAATTGATTTTTTGTCAGATCTTCTACTTCAAATTAGTTTAATGGCTCCTGCATCATCTGAAAAGGAACAACCAAGAAAACGTAACACAAATCCAAAACCTGAAGGAATTCCTAAAGCTCCAGAATATACTGGAGAGCAAGCAGAAGCTGTTCGCAGTATAAAAAAGTGCAAAGACTATTATGAAATATTGGGTGTTAGTAAAGATGCAACAGACTCGGAAATAAAGAAGGCTTATAAGAAACTAGCCCTACAGTTCCACCCTGACAAAAATAAAGCACCTGGATCTGCTGAGGCCTTCAAAGCCATTGGTGAGTTATTTTTATGATCATTCTTTTTGAATGAATACCTATTCTGAATATTCTTTTGATTTGGGAATACTCATCATCACAAGTAGTGACGGTTGCCTAACATAAAAATAGTTGACATCTGCTTTAGCTATACTGAAATTTAAAAAAAAATCTAACTTAGCCAGTACTTTATCAAAAAATATTTAACATAAAAGTATAACTAGCTGCTAATTGAAATTAGATCTAACAGATGACTTTAATGCAAACAGGTAACACAATGTTCTTATTTGAGAAAGTTATTGTCTGTCCGCATGTAATATGTGAAATGAAATTTAACATATATCTCCAATGCATTTGTGCATATTTCCAAATCATTTGGGAATATTTCTAATAAAGTTTCATGAAAAAATCTACAATATCTTTTGAAACTGATTCATTTGAAATTTGTAAATGTTTTATAATACATCATAAGTTGAAATGCAGATAACCTAGTAATAATGATAAATAATGCTGCCATAAATAGATTCAATTATTATTAACATAATATCGAAAAATACATTATCGAGACATTACAATCTTGACATATGTGTTATTATCAACTTATCTACTTGTTTGATTTTAAAACTTCGATTTGGATACTATTTTAAAATGTCAATCTAGTTAATCTAATTATCGATGATCATATTCAATGTAGAACTCCTGCTTAATCAATAGTCCATAGGCTTAGAATACTATTGCCAAAGTTCAAAATGTTGCAAATGTTTTGTTGTGGCTGATATCAAGAAGGTTCATCATGGTCTTTTTGAGACCATGATATTTGAGTATTGGAGTAGTGGTTTCACTACATCTTCAGTTGAGATGATGCCAACATGGATTCTGACTACTGTTTTCAACAAAAATTATACTTAACACATCACTGAAATTATTTCAATGTTATTATTATTTTGTTTTACTTGTGTAAGCTATTTGAGTTTATTTTAAATATAAGGAATACCATATTACCAAGATTTCCTTTTAAATGTTGTATTGCATGCAACGTTTTGATTATTAGTTTTTTCAATATTTCAGGTTTTTATAAAATTACCTTAGTTGGCTTTTACTTTGACATTGTGGGTAACACAAAAAGATCATTTTTTCAAATCAAGTGAGACATGCCTTCAAAACTAATTTTTATCAGAGTGACCTTTGACAAAAACAGAAAGTCTTTGGGTGTATCAATCTACGAATATTGACATGGTAACAAAGAATTAGTTACTGTTGTCATTTTCAAGTGAAAATTTATTGAAATGTTTCAAAATTTCGAAAATTATGATATGCTCAAGTATTTTATAAAGGCAGATGGATGTATAGCTTTATCATTGCGAATGTATAATGAGCGATATCCAGAGAAGAGGCAACTGCCAGGTAAAATATTTATCCGATTTAAGCAAAACCTGGAAAGTGCATCAATTACGACAGCAGGACTTTGCTCCGAGATCAGCATTTTGTCTCTGGTTTTTGAGAAAATGCGTTAAGAACCCCTTATTTTGGCACTAACGTAATATGGACCGACGAAACCAAGATAAGAAGTGATGGAATTTTTACAAGGTATAATTGTTATTATTGGGAAGAAGAGAGTCAACATCGTGTCCTAGAGCATGTCCATTCAGATAACGTTAAAAAGAGATGCCGTTTATGTTTTCGCCAAAATGGTCACCAATTTGAGAATCGACTGTAGAATAGATAATTATCTTGTTTTTTCTTGTTATGTATCATTAAGGTGTTTTTAAATAAAATTGTTTCATTTGAATGCATGTTTCACTTGATTCAAAAAAATGATATACAATCTCAAAGTCTCAGCCAACTATGGTAATTTTTGAAAATGTGAGATATTGAAAAAACTTATAATCAAAACGTTGCGTGTGATACATCATTTTGAAGGAAATTTTATTTACATTTTAAGAAAATAATTGAATAATGCATGTTCGATAAGGAATATATGAAGCTTGTGTTATATCCCAAAACCTGAACGTCATTTGATATTTTCCTTTTCAGTATTGGATTGGTCTTTAAAAAAACTAAATAAAAGTCCTCTTCAAAAAATAAAAAATTTTGGTAATAAAAAATATATAGCGACTTTTCAAAAATGCAAATTTTTGAAAATCCCCCTGTAGCTCGATAACGACTTGACGTATCAAAAAGCGGTTTCCATATTTAAACTTCTCCCGAAAATCGAGCCCAGGCAGGTCTACTCGTTTTTTGCAATCTATGCTAGAAGTACATTAAACCCTCAAATCCCATCGAAATTGGCCCACCCTGTACATGTCATAATAACAAATTGTTTTCCCTGATGAAGTCTATCTATACAATTTCTGGATGCCCAATTCAAAAGAATATCAGATATTTAAGTAAAAACTTTCTAATTTAGTTCTGCTTATATGATTGTCTCTACCTGTTACTTTATGTCCTAATTGTTTTTTGAATCAATTTATTACTTATTTAGTACCAGTATAACTGTATTCTGTGAACAATGAGGTCCTCAATTGTTGTAGATATTTCTTTGCCTTTTTTTGTTGTTTTTTAGTTGAAATTTGAAACTTTAAAGGTATCTATTTATTATCTGCTGCAATGAGTAAGTAATATTTTTCAAAATACTGAAAAGTGAAACCTATAGATGTCTCTTTGAATGTTAATACAAATGTATCGAACATTAATACAGTTATAATATGACATTTGATCAATTCACATCAACAATCTATCAATCATTCAAATTTTGTCCAGACTTATTTTATGATTTCCAGTTTGTTTGCAACATGTATCAAATGACTTGAAATAACTCGATAAGCAATATATGTAATGATAATATTCCAAAAACTATTTTCAGGAATCGTTGGAAAGGATTAAATTTTTATTACGTTATTTTTTTCATGTAATAATTCTCTATCAATTATTATAGGAAACGCAGTTGCAATATTAACTGACGTAGAGAAACGCAAACAGTATGATTTGTATGGCAGTGATGAAGAGAGAATGGCAAAGAATTCCCAGTTTCACTCGCACTCGTCATTTACTAGAGGTTTTGAAGCGGAGGCATCTCCTGAAGATTTGTTCAATATGTTTTTCGGTGGTGGTTTAAG
Source organism: Cynegetis impunctata (assembly GCA_030704885.1). Lineage (NCBI taxonomy): Eukaryota > Metazoa > Arthropoda > Insecta > Coleoptera > Coccinellidae > Cynegetis > Cynegetis impunctata. The sequence goes on from JARQZK010003616.1 coordinate 246,747, forward strand.
TGGGTCAAATATTTATGTTAGAAGGGATGGACGCTGGCAAAGGCAAACAAGTAGCCATCATGATAATAACAGACAACGAAATGAGGTTAGATATATATTTCCTCCTTTCAGCATTTTTTACTGTGATTATTTTTATTTCAGCAACAGGGAGGATATGGAGCATTTTTGCAGTTGTTACCTATCATTTTGGCAATTATATTGTCAATGGCATCCAGCTTTATTATATCTGATGCAGCATACAACTTACAACAGAGTTCGTAAGTTTTACCTTGATATTTCCCTATAGAAAAGTTATCACCCAATTTGAAAAAAAAATTATTTTGATAATGTTTATCAATAATCAGAAAATATACCAAGATGCAATGTGCATTTTGCTAGTGTATTTCATAAGAATGAAAGTCTACTATCTAACTAGTGAATTTATAGTACTGAGTAAAAATCTAATCATGATGTTTTTATAATGGACAAATAGATACTTTTATTTCTGTCGAATCTATAATACATTATAGAAAAAGTCAATGAAAAAAAAACTGTATCAAAAGGTGCAGCATGTGTTTCTCAAACATCAGTGAAACACAGCAGGCTTACAAACTAGAGCATACTTAATTCTATTATTATTTATTTAATATGCGGTTACGCTACTACGCCATCTACGAATCGCCTTCAAGTTCCAGAGTACTAATGAAGTCCAATATCTGGGAAGGCTTAAAGAAGATTGTCCTCACTCCTACAAGTTTCTTGACCAAAGCATTATTTCCGTTGAAGGCAGTCTGTAACGAGGAAACAAGAGTTTCCTTTTCCTCTCCACAGAATCCACACTCGTCAGTTTCTGATAAACCTATTCTCATCAGATGCTTCCTGATACGACATGTCCTGCAATGAAGCCAGTGAGGTGGTGTGATTTATTCTTACTGAGATCCAGAAATAATTTGGATCTTGCAGTTTTAAAGTTCCGAGAAATTTTTTGGAGTGACCCATCCCTCAAAGATTCCGCCAAGGTGTGCATATTGCGATTTCTTTGTTGTTCAGAGTTCTCTGGATGACTTCAGTCAGCGACCTCTGTTGATCATCCCGCCCGGTAGGCATACTGACATTTGAGTAGTGGTGTATTCTCCAGATTCTCCATTCTTATGTGGTTATCCACTAATTTCTCGATCGTTTTAGGTAGAAACGATGTTAAGCAAATGCGTCTGAAAGATGGAGGGTCAGTCCCATCTTCTCCCCCTATTTTTGGAATGAAGGTTACTATTGCCCTCCTCCATTCTCTAGGTGTTTGACCAAATACCAAGCTGCTTCTTGTAATCTTCAGTAGATGGCAAATAATCTCTTCCACTCCTTTCTGCAGGAGTACTGTAAAAACCCCATCCACTCCTGGGAATTTATACAGCTGAAAGGTGCTAATTGCCTATTTAAGCCGTTGCCTTTTAGATATTTTCTTAGCAATATCCCAATTCTCCTTTTGGGAGTTCTTGAGCGACATTGTGGGACCAGTTCCCCCTCTTGCCATGACTATCTGCAGTCTGGCTTCTGCGGAAGTGTAAGTGATATTTTCACAAAAGGCTTGAAAATTGAGCATCTTGGCGTTCCTGATCTCCTTATTATACCGGGTGAGTTTCTCAGTGTACCTCTGCCAGTTACCGTCTCGTTTACCCCTATTAAAGAGCCGATGGGCCCCCTTTCTGAGGTTTGACAGGTTTCTATTCTACCAAGAAGCTTCCTTTCTTGATTGAGCCTTAATTAATGGATAACTGGAGTGAAACCATTGCTGATGATATCATTAAAAGGATACCAAATGTGGACCTTGACCCCATTGTTGGTCTGGACTCTTTGAATGTTCCCAATGTGGAATATTTTGTATTCTCAGAGGTTGGTTTTGTGGAAGTCAGGAACATTATCGATGGCTTAAGCAATAAAAATACCAGAGATGTATTTGGATTCAATACAAAAATACTTAAATCTATAAAAAATATTATATTAGTTCCTCTGACTAACCTAATAAATCTCTGCTTGAGGATGAGCATTTTTCCTAATATTTTAAAGAAAGCAATAGTCAAGCCAATTTTTAAGAAGGGTGACAAGTCCAAGACCGATAATTACAGACCTATATCCTTGTTACCCATTATATCCAAGATATTGGAAAAATGTATGTCATTGAGAATTGTTGAATATTTTGAATCTAATCACTTATTCTCTGATGACCAATTTGGTTTTAGAAGGGGTAGAGGCACAGTCTTGGGAATCTTGAATCTTGTTAGTGGCATTGTTGAGGCCTTCCAGAGCAAACAGTATAACACCGTATCCTTTTGCGACTTAAGCAAAGCTTTTGATTGTGTCAACCATGATATCCTTCTTGCAAAGCTCAGACACTATGGGTTTTCAGCCGGCAGTGTAAAGCTGATACAGTCTTATCTTGATGATAGGTCTCAGGTGGTGGAGGTTGCTGGGGTGAAGTCGGCGGAAAGGAAAGTTGCCATTGGAGTCCCACAGGGGTCCATATTGGGCCCAATTTTGTTTCTTATTTATATTAATGATTTGCCTGCTAATAAAACAGGGTATACTCTTTTCGCTGATGACACAACAGTGTCCTTTAAAAATGATAGTTATGTGGACTCGTGGAATGGCTCTCTTGAAGCCCAGGCCATGGCAGAGCGCTGGTTTTGCTCTAATAAACTGCTCCTCAACAAAAGCAAAACAGAAAGGATGGTATTTTCAATGAGAGATCTCTCTGTTGCTAGTCAGGGAGGGAAAACGGTGAGATTTTTGGGTGTGTTATTAGACCCCAGACTGCAGTGGGGCCCTCATGTTGATAGTGTTGCCAAGAAGCTCAGTAAGAATATGTATGTTTTGCGAAATTTGATGTCCTGTGTGTCGGTCTCTTCCGTTAAGTCAGCTTACTTTGCACTATTCCATTCCCATCTAGCATATGCAATTTTAGTTTGGGGCCACTCGGCTGAGGTTAGTAGATTGTTTGGTCTGCAAAGGAGGGCTGTTCGGTTAATTGGTGGCTTAGCATATAGAGAGGATTGTAGGGTGGCTTTTGTTGAGTTGGGTATACTGACAGTCCCTTGCATGTTCATTTTGGAGTGCCTTCTGTTCATTAAGCAGAATGTGGTACTATATCAAACTCATGGCGATATTCATTGTTATGACACAAGATCAAGCCAAAACTTATTACCTGCCTATTGGCGATTGAGAAGGTGCCAGGATGGGCCGGGTTATTGGGCCATAAAGTTTTTTAATGTATTGCCAGGTGTGATAAGAGAATTATGTTACACCAAGTTTAAGTATAGGATTAAGAAGATTTTATTGGAGAATGCATTTTACTCTGTACATCAGTTTTTCAATTTTAAAAAGTTTTAATTTTATTGTATTAATGTTTACTGTTGTAATTGTTTTATCTGATCATTTGACGTATGTGAGCATATATTGTATTTGGCATGAATAAATTACTGATACTGATACTGATACTGAAACGTCTCCATAATGGCCCACTGACCTGTTCGACTTTTTGCTCTAGATCTTAATGGGGGTGTTTTGCCCCAATTGTTTCAATATGTTTTAAATTATAATTCAGATTGGACATCTAAAGACAACAATCCGTCCAATTCTAGAATTTAGAATTGAGGTCGACGAAGTGGTGTGCATTGGCATCACAGCTAATTATGATTTGCTGTAGAAATATTGTACTAGTTTCTGCACTTACTCTGGCGGTGTTATCGACCCATCTCCAGCGAAGTATGTAGATGCAGTAAAAATGACTCGGTCAACGCCCCCAACATTGAGTTTTATCATGATTGGGATCAGCTCCCGAGACATGTAATCTGTAATACTTATTTGATGTTGTTTCTTAGAAGTACTCAGGTACGAGATACTTGCCTATGGTCGTAAATCAGACTTGAATCATTACATACCAAACCCCTGCGACAGTCGCTTTTTCATAGGTCGTCTGACCTTATTCCCCTCTGTAGGGTACCTGGATGAAGAGGTGGATGCTTTCTCCACTTCTTTTCCAGTGGTTTTAGGCTTTTTACTATCCATATATGGTCCCACGAGAAGCTAGGGTTGAAACGGTCCACCTTTGCAGAGGTAAGGGGTAATGGAGTTCCCCCTGGTGCTCCAAGTTTGAAACCAGTTGGGACTAGTCTTTTATATAGCTACGCATCCCTCAGCCTGATTTCCCGCCTTGGATTTAAATGTTATGTCCTCTCGGTGCACGCAGTCAAGCCAAGACCTCCCTCCCCACACATGACCACAGACAGATAGTATAACAGGATTGGTATAACAGGATGGTTCCAAGGTTTTCTCAAGATACCACCTGGCATCGTGACCCTGAGTGCAATCCCTTGGCCACTACACTTCAGCTAGGACAGGTCAATTCCGCGAAAAGGTATCCAAGGGCTACCAAATGACTTTTTACGCTCAACAAGCTCTCAAATATTCTCCTGCAGACCTTCTCCTCATAAAATCTTTGTCGGAGGCCCACTCCTATCCGTCGCTGGGTTGGAACTTTACTCTGTCCAGAACTTAAATATATCAATGAAAATATAAGAAAATCATTAACTTAATAATTAGACATAATAGTATTTTCATGTTTAATTTTTAAATTTTCATTTGAATTACGTCTATCACTTAGTTGATTGACCACATACCATAATGCTTTAGTATTATTCTTTGACTCTCTAATTTGATGAGTGTTGCTTTTCAGCTTGGCTGTATAAATTTTTCAGTTCGGGAAATACTTTATTCAAGTCATATAGGTTTTTCAAACAATCACTAGATAGTCTAACTTCCTCCTGCACCCAATGTTTTCCTCTCCTTTCATAAGATCTTTTGAAAGAAAATTGGATGAAATAACTGCTGTAAATGCTATGGAACGCATTTAATAACTGTAAAATCGTTGACAGCTAAAATCTTCTCCCAAGTTTAATTTGCTAAATCGCTCAAAAAATTATTAATATTTTATTAACTGATGTCTTTTAAATTTAATAATAAAGGGAATACATCACTTAGAGCTGTGGACACAATTGCACTATGATTAGAATAATGCACTCCCAGAACTGAACTTGTACCGGACAATATTTTAGTAAAAACATAATCGGGCAGGAGTATATTTGTGGCGAGTTTTTTCATCAAAAGTATTATTCATCTGATAACTGGCCATTATGTTCGAAATTTTCAAAAAGCTAACCTTATCCCCACTAGGGTCTATATTTAGTCCCCGCACAGTATTATATTCACATCAGGCTTGTAAACATAATCCATGTCATCGTTTATTCTGTCACTGAATACTCCAATACACGTATTGTTCGGAGATCTATAACAACAATTCAGTATGACCATCACCCTTTTCAGATGAAATTCAACAGATCTCGAATTCTCTCTCCGTACAAACATTGTTCAAATTAAGTGGTTGAGCAGACAATGTATTTTGACACCATATAGCCACTCCACCACCCTTTATCTTAGATCTACAGAAACTAGACACTTTATAAAAATTCTAGTAATAATTTATTTCTTCTGTATACCTATAGCACATTTAACTCACCAATATAACTTTGTTTATAATGAAATTTCATTCTATGTTGAAGAAAAAATAAATATAATAAATGTAATCAAAAATATTTACTTGGATTCCATAAAAAGATGAATCAGTTTATCAAAAGTTCATTATTTCTGTATAAAAGTGTACTATTTCAAACAGATTAATGTGATGAAATGTATTTTATTATCATTTAATTATCATTAGTTATATAAAACTATGAGAGAATATGTGAAAATATTTTTTTTGACAGGAAATATCCAGTCCAGAGAATAACACAAAATCTCAAAGTACCTTACTATGTGAAGAAGAATTTCCATACTGAATATCAGGGTTCTGTCCAGAGACTTGAGATGTCGGTGGAAGAAGATCATATCACTAATCTCCAACATGCTTGCTACAGAGAGAAGAATTACCGTAAATGTTTTTCTTTACTCTACTATAACATCTTGAGTGTTTTATTTTATATTTGGAATTATGCCATCGCTGTTGCTGGTTTTGGTTATCCCCAGTCAGAAAAAGGATGTCCTAGCAAAGATCCTGATTTCTCTGATATTATGGAAATGTTTTGAAAGGTTATTCGTCTAAGGGGGGGATGAATCAATTGGAATATTGATTCATTGATAAATCGTTTGTGTATATTGATGAAATAATACATTTTTTATTCACCCCATCTTTCATTGAGTATGTCTGCATATAAAAGACATTAACTTTATTTGATCACAAATTGTTCTATTGAATATTGCAACTACGTAACCATGCATATAATTTATTTTCTACTAAAATAGTTTCAATATTGTATAGATTCCTCTGGCATGTTTCGAGGACCATTTTAGTTATATAGAGTGAGTTCCTTATTGCTATAGCTTAGAATCTAACTAAACTTTTGCCTTGAATAGAGAGCTTATCACTAAAATACCAAGAATATATACAACAGCCTGACCAAGTCGAGAATCAAACTTATGACTAAAAAGTAATCGGAATTTTAAATTACTTGTAGTTCACTCGATTCATTTCCCAAAGAATATAATTATGGATGTATAGACTGCTGGTATCTACCTCTTTCAAAAAGATTATATCATTATAGTCTACACAAATTTCGTTGAGTATTCATGATTCATAGGACATATAGAATCGAATAATATCGGCTGTAAAATTTTCATAAAATTCATCTACTTCACATGTTTACATGTAATGCTGAATTCTTATTCCTAATCATTGAATATATATATATATATATATATATATATATATATATATATATATATATATATATATATATATATATATATATATAATATGTATACATAGTGTTTCTACGTAAGTTGGCTACATATGGAAAACATTTTTATTATTAGTTTTCTCATAAAAATTTATTGTTCATAAAAATTCTGCATGTTCTAAAACCCAATATGCAACCATCAGATAATAAATTGTATCAGTCGTGTACGAAGTGTGTCCAAATAATGATTTTTGATCAAGAGTAACGAACCTTTATTTTTGACAATATCGGAAAATTTCATAAAGAAAAGATGTTGAGGATTAAAAATAATTTTCAAATATTCAATGGCTTATTTACCATTGAAAAATTTTTTTTCTGCGATAACACTGAAAGTTTAAGTTTGAACATTAATGCATAATTATTAATCAAGGAGCAATAATGTTCAAACTTAAACTTTCAGTGTTATCGCAGAGAGAACTGTTTTTTATTGTAAATAAACAATATTGAATATTTGAAAATTATTTTTAATCTGCAATCTTTTTCCCATAAAAATTTTCGATATGGTCGAAAGATAAGAAACTTTATTCTTGATCAAAAATAATTTTTTTGAGCAACCTCGTATACGACTGATACAATTTAATATCTGATAGTTGAATTTTGTGGTTTGGAACATCTGAACTTTTTACTAATGTAGGTAATATATATATATATATATATATATATAATATATATATATATATATATATATATATATATATATATATATATATATATATATATATATATAATATATACATATATGTATATATTTGAATTATTCTTGCCTACCTCTTTATCATTCATCAGCAATATAAGGCAATTTGAGTTTGAAAACCGACTTAAACAGTTAACGTTTAGTTACGGTATTTAGAATAGATTTGTTTGGTCTGATTTTGCGAAGAAGTTGAAGACAGATATTTCGAAATTACTTTAAATGTCTTTTTAAAGACAAATCGTTAAATCAAATAATTAAGAACCTGCTTTATATGTTACGTGGGTGGGAAAGGGTTTCTGTGGTTTCCCTCACCATCTAATATTAGCAGATCTGACTGAATAGCGCGTAATTGCTAAAGACGGCCATAGTCGCAACAATTTTAACGCCAAGCTAATCTATCTTTCAATACTTTTGAGAGAGTCGCGAATTTCGTGACGAAACGTTTACTGTTTAATAATGTCGATTTTCAAACTCAATTGGCTTGTTACTGCTAAAAAATACTAATATTCAAGCAGTCTGAAAAAAATAATTGAAAATGCAAAAACTTTGTCAAAAATTTGCATGCTTGAGGAAATTGAACAAATATCAACAATGTGATCACATAAAATATCGAACACCCATTTATATATGTTTAATCACATTACCCAAATAAAAAATTTCCAAGTTAAAACTTCAATCGATGTGAAGTTGAACAAGAACCTCTTAACCCTTTCGCTGAGGATCGGCATAGTGAGTAACTCGTCCGGAGCTGCATATGTTTTTTCATTGAAAATTTATTTTTTATTTCTAATATTTCATTATTTGCTAAAGTTTAACTAACAGTAATATGATTTTAAGATTTTTTTCCCTCGACATACATGTGTGCCAGTAGCACCCAGCACGCAATTTGTTACCCAGTGCGCCCTGGCACGCATCTGTGCCATGAACACTTGCTTGATTTTTCTTGTGAAAAATAACAAAATAGTCATAATATACATATTTATTTTTGATGAAACAGAAAATAGAACTAGAAATATAGGATAAATGAAACCTCGTCGTTCAATAAAACCCGTGAATGTCTAAATATGAATATAAAATAACAAAAAAAAAATATTTCATATGAAACACGAACTGCACAAAATTTTATCTCGAATAGAGTCTTCACAAGGTGCTAGCGAAGTAATGGCCGATCGTTTACAAGTAGACCTTCGGCATACATGAGTGCCAGTCGCACCGAGCGAGGACTCGTTGTGTCACGCATGTATGCCATGCGCAGTGAAAGGGTTAATAAACTTTAGTAATTAAAAATAAGAGAACCTTATACTTTTACAACTATATGAAAAAGAACCAAGCTTTATGTAATACAGTCATGGAAGCACCATCTCAAAGTTATAATATCAGAAAACCTTGCTCTCAAATATGTAATCAAAACATTCACGATGTAATTTATTCGCAAAACTAATACTTCAAAGATTTCTTTATTAAATTTTTTTTTCAAAAAACTCATTCATTTAATATAATGATTTTGATAGTATATGATGCTATTCATTATCTTTCTCGTCTATATCTCAAGAAAGGAGAAAGTTAATTAAATCTTTTCACTAGGTATATATAGTAATAAGTAACAGGAAATAATTGTATCAAGGGTTTCTCAATGTATATCTACTTTTCAGGTGACTCAATGATATGGAAAGCAAGGAACTTTGGTGACCGGGAGCTCTTTCAAAGTGCTCAAAATATGCCACTTCATTCTTGTCAAAAGTTACAAGAATTGAGAAATCACGGATAAGATCACCTAGAAAATGAACTGTACATATATGTCTAATCATTAAGAAAATTTTTGTTTCCATGTTTTTAATTTCAAGCTCATCTTTTGAATTGTAATAATTTGCTTCGTAGATCAAATAATGAAACAGTTTGAATTTTAGAGCAGCAACGTTTTCAAAGCATGTTTATCAACACATTTGCCCTATAATTTTATACAATTCACTTTGAATTCGTTCAAGATTTTTCTGTGGTAAGTATTAAAATCGCTATTCCATCACAGTGGAATATCAGACTTTTCAATGTAATAATGTCAAGGAATCAATTTGTTATTTATTGAAACATTTTATTGTTATGGATCTATTGAAATATATTTATTCCTTTGTTGATGAATTTTTTTCAATTTTATGTGGCTGCTGTTTCATAATTGATTTTTCACTGACGAATTGAATAAATGTTATTTCGCGATGAAAGTACTGTTTTCTCAATAAATATGAATAATTAGGATTAGGAATATAGAATTCTTGAATGAATGTCATGTGATAAATCACTCAAAAAGCCGACAGCTTCAAGCGGTCGGTGATGGGCAATCTGCAGTTTCAATACAAAATTATTGATACAATAGGAATAGGTAAGGTACTGCAGATTGCGCAACAGTAACTGCTTGAAGCTGTCGGCACTGAATGCTCCCAGCGGTCCGTCTATGGAGGTACCTACTAACTTGTATTGTTTATACTAATTTGAATTTTATGCATTCTGAATATTACAGTCAAAATTACAAAGATATGTTGGTTCATTCTTATTTGGAATATGTAGATACTTATGTAAATTATAAATCTAATTATTTATGTTATATATATATATATATATATATATATATATATATATATATATATATATATATATATATATATATATATAATATATATATAAATATATATAAATATATATATATATATATATATATATATATATATATATATATATATATATATATATATATATATATATATATATATATATATATATATATATACAGAGCGCCGACTTATGAAAAATATTGGGGGGCCCATACTGGAGGTCTTGCCGGACCTCTGAATTTTCTGAATTTTAGATTAAAAATAGTGAGTTTTAAAATTTTTTTAAGCATTTCAGAGTCATATGATCAACATTTGAACACCGAACCTCAACACTCGATAACTCGACACTCCGGGAAACTTGAGAAGCCTGACACATATTTTGGCATTGAAAAACGAAACAAAACATAAACACGCACGGTATTTTCTTGAAATACAGAAATAATTATGCTTATAGACTATTACAGAGCAGTGAATACATAGCTCCGAAAACACTGAAATTATATTTGAATAAAGCCTCAACTATCAAGTTTAGAGTATAAAGCATAAAATATTGCTGTCGCACAGTAATAGCATTCTGATTTAATGAGTGAAATAGCTAATTTCTGTTCACTTGGAATAAGGCTAAAGCTTGGTTCATACAGACGCGAATCGCGAATTGCGAATAGCAAATTCGCAGGAAAATAATTCGCCAGTTTGGACTATTTCATATACTTGCGATATTTTTGGGGATATTTACTTTTTTCCAGATTGCTAATGTTGGTGATAAGTGACTTATGACAGGACATAGTCTGACATTGACCGATTCAGCCAGCTGATTGTTAATAATTATTGTTGATTTCGAGACATACAGAGAAATCTAAGAGTTTGAATTCAATAACAATGGATGCGTATTCCTTAAGTTTATATCAGTGGCAACGAAGACGTAAAATCGCTGCTTATTTATTATTTAATAAAAGATAGAATAAAATATATCGGTCAGTTGGATACTTGCGAAATTTTTAAATTAAGGATGCAGCAAGGGGCTTAATCATAATTTAGTTCAAGAAATGCGTTCCAAAGATGAAAAAAAATTTAGAAATTTTCATAGGATGTCAATACATGATTTTGATGAAAAATCCAAAAAAACAAGAGCAAAACAATTTCTAAAAGGAAAACAAACAAAACACGTGTCAATTCACCTCTCAACTCACGCTCAACATTGAACACAATAAGATGAACTAAAATGCGCATGTGCTAACCATAAAACGGTCGGTCCTAACAACAATTCGCGCGAATATATTGAACTCAATCCAATTTTCCCGCCCCCCAAATTTTAAATTTTGCGAATTCGCCAAATATTAAAAATTTTGACAGGCCGCCATATTGATTTCAAATTGGCCAATCAGAACATTATTCGCTATCCGCGATTCGCGTCTGTATGAACCAAGCTTTAGGGTTCATTTAATGAAAACAATATCTCAAAGTTATTGCTTTGAAAATATTTAAGTAATATAATATAATAAATATAAACATATTTTTATTTAAGTATTTGAAAATAACTAATAGGTACAGTAATATAGTAATACAATACTAAACTAGTACCTACTCATATTTTCAAAATGAAAATTTGACATTATTTGTGTATTTAATTCTCTCTTTCATTGGTCCTCATCAGATGAGGACCAAAGAGTCCGAAACACGTGTCAACGGCTGCTTCCATATAAACGTGCTATACCGATAATTCTACTCCACATCTTTAATGTTTTCCCATGACTAATTTCTTTGTTGTTAGATAAATAGTACCCTATTATTTTTATTTTCAAACATTACGTAGGTAAAGGTTTCTTTGGTTTCCCTTACCATCTAATGATAGGGTCAAGTGGGGTAAATGTAAACGCTTTTTACAAGTTTGTTTACATTTTCCCGAAATCACGTTTTGTTCCCATATCGCCAAGTATTTGTTAAACATAAAAATGCATAGTTTGATAATGTACCTTTTATAGTACATATTCACTGAGAAAACAATAAGAATCCTATTTTATAAAAAGAAAAATCTGTGCCATAAAATTAACGTCATGTTTACATTAACCCGAAACTTTCGGGGTAAATGTAAACAGTTTACCAATGTACATATGACGGTAATGTGTTCTAAAATGGGAAAATGTAAACACATCACAGGTTCAATATTTTTCACAAAAGTATATGAATCTAAACACATGTTTACATTTACCCCTAAAGAAAAAGAAGAGAAGTATACATTTTAAACCGTTTTATTATTAAAATACAAATTTACAATAATATGTAATTCAGGGTTTACCAAAATAAAAATAAACATTGATTGTAGCTAAAACTGGGGTTCTTCCATCCACCTGTTGTTCGATGTCGAGTATAGAGTACCTGGGAAACATTTCTGAGACGTCCATTTCGGCTGTACTGCGGCTCCTTTAAATACAATGAGTGGCAGCAGGGCAGACCCATCTACCCCAACACAAGCTAGGACAGTGGTATTTTCCCTATCACTTCCTCCCGATACTCTGCAAAGTGGTTTTCCTTTGCAACCATTGGCTCGAATGCGACTTGGGTCACTTGGAAAACCGCTCTCATCTGCATTAAATACGAAGCAGGATTTGTCAATGCTATGCAAATTTTTATCTATTACTGTAGTTCGTTTTTATCACATGGAAACACATAGGCTGCCCGATCCAATAAACATGCCTCTAAATTTGATTCGACTTCTGCTAACGGGGCTGGTTTCCGACCCCTGGTAGTGAACTCTAATGGAGTTTTTCTCTTGCCTGACAACCTTTACATATATAAATAATAATAATAATAATATGACGGAAATAGGAACGACATAAAATGACGCAGCTTCTTTATTAGTTTTGTTTTTATTTTGAACATCGTCCATTGCCCTTATTAAGTCCTGGTGTGTGTATGAGAGTCCAGTACCATTTTTTTGGTAATTTCTGGGCATCTGACACATAATAGAGTTTACTTATCTAAAATTGTGCCGAATTTATGATAAGAATATTCATTTACATTTACTCCAATACGATGTTTACATTTTCCCCATTCAACAATTATCCGGGGTAAATGTAAACATATCTTTTTTTATTAAACTAACCATTGGATAAATACCATTATATGCCATTTAATGATATATAGATATCTAATAATTATGTTGCCAAAAAATCGTAATTACTTACCTCAAACAAGCGCCAAAATACCGAATATTTTGTTATAATGTCCGTTGGAATTTACAAATTTTAACACGTGGCTGTTCTCGGACGTGTGACGGACTGAAAGACATGTGCTAAGCTTTCAGTTACGCCAGCATGGTATTGTGGAGGGAATAAATATCGCGTAACGGTGGTTGACAAGTGAAACGCGGCAGATTTGAATCCATATTATGAACGTTTACAATTACCCCTGTTCACATTTACCCCACTTGACCCTAACTATTTTGAATGTTAATATTAGACTGAATAGCATATAATAAATAATTAGCAAGACAAAGCAGCCTTGTCTTTTCAAAAATTTTTTCAAATCAATAAATGTCAAAGAAATTTCAATTACGAATATCGTAGTGAAACGTCAACTTTTTAATAAAATCGAGTTTTTAAGATTCAACCAGCCTGTTATTGCTAATAATTATCAAGAGATTATATATATATATATATATATATATATATATATATATATATATATATATATATATATAGATATAGATATAGATATATGAAATTTAGTTTTTGGTACCAAGCATCATAAAAAGTCATGAAACGAAAAACTATCTTGGTCCTAGGTCCAACTTTGCTAATCGCACCTGTTTTAATAAGCAGGTTTTCAAAGTGAAAACCTGCTAAAAAAATTGTCTTGAGACAAGTTGAGAAGACTGATATTGAGCTCCTATGTACCTTCGTACATAGAACCTAATATTGAATCTGCTATTTTAACATAATTCAAAGACGCTTAAATGAAAAATTATGACTGGGACGGTTATTCAGAAGCAGCAATGTTATTTTACTTCTGGCTTAGAGTGACTAACGAGACAGAGGAACAAAGCAGAAAAAACTGAAAATAATGTTCATGTAATTGCAAAACTCTCCAATAATGAAAAATCAGTCACCTGAAGCTACAACAACCAATCAACAATCATCACCTGAATTTAGAACACCTGAAATAACACTTGAGGCTATACCATCCCAGTATTCACTGCTTGGTAATGACTTTGATGATCCCGCATCGAATATAAATGAAGCGACAACATTCAATAATAATTCTCTTGAACACGAAATTGATGTCCAGCCCTCTACATCAAACATAATTGTGCCACCCAAGAGAAATGTGGAATCCATATTTTCCGACATTATTTCGTGGCCAAGGCAGAAACCTACTTCTGGAATAAGAAAAGAGGAATACCTCCCTAGCGTTACACCTGATAGATCGGTGCAGTATCATGAATTAAATAACGAAGAGAAGGTGGAACAGCAGAAATTGAAGGATCAGCGAGTAAGAGAAAGAGAATAAAAAAAAGCAAGAAATGGAAATATCACAGAGAGTATAAATCTTAAGGAGAGAAAGAAATGGGAGAGACTAGTTTAGAGGAAGAGATTGAAGAACCAGGTGAAATACATATATTTGCATCGGAAGATTTGAGTCTTGGTGATTATATTTTGGCGTCATTCAAATCGTATAAATATGTTAGCAAAATTTTGCAATTTTGCCTGAAAATAAATACGAAATACAAGGTTTGCATAGTTTGGATAAGAGTAAAGTAACGTTCAAATATGTAGACAATGATGTGTCTATCATCAACAAATTGGATATTCTAGGGAAACTACCAGAGACACAATGTTTTCAAGATGGACGGATGTTGAAGGTGATTTTTCCGACCTCGGTCGATGTGTATACGAGAAGTAATATTATTTTCAAAAAATTGTGAAATCTTTTCATTTAATGTTTTGAACTGAATTATATACCTACAACAAATATACAGTAATCGTTAATGTTACTTAACTTTTGCTATTGTTTTAGGTACTTTTCGGTGACCATAAATAGGGAAATGTGGTGGCCATAAGTAGGGAAATGTGGTGGCCATAAGTAGGGGACTTGTGGCCATAAGTGGTAGAAGTCATTTTTCTTTCAATATTCCTTTTCTCCGAAGTGGTGAAACTTAGAAGGTTAGAGCTTTGATAGTTCAGTTTCAGATACTTTCAGACATGTTTGATCATTGTTGCAAAATATCTCTCTGAAAGCTACCAAATATTCAACTAATTTAGGAATGAAATTTGCTTAAGGTATCCACCCTATATTGAATTATACCGAAAATATAGGTAGGTAGTTAGGTAACTCTCGACTAGGGTACCTAAACTGTGAGTTTTTACCTACTTAAATTTAATAAAATTTTGTAATTCATTCTCTCTTTCGGAAATTATTGAAATTTGTAGATATAATTGAAGAGTTTTGCAAATGTAAGGAATGATGAATGATTTTCTTTCGATTTTAGATGGAAATTTAAATTAAAATTTTTTTTCCAATTATTTTGATGATTCAAAATTGAATCATGAGAATGAAAAGAGATGGGATTTACTTTTAATGAGAAATTATTTTTAAGAACTAAAAATGTCCTGACTTCTGAATGAATAACAAAATGATATTCAATACATGCGCATCTACCGTATTTTTATTTACCTAACACTGAAAACAAATTGAGAAGTTATTTAGATTAATTCACTGAAGAATAATCTCACTAAAAAAACAAGAAGTAAAAAAGAACATTACTCTATAAAGCTCATTATTGATCTATTAAAAAAATAATATCTCATCCACAGCAGAAAAGTAAATTAAAAAATTGAATTCTATAAACATTTTTTCATGAAAACTAATACGAACCAATTTTTAAAATGGATTTTCTCTACTTTCCTTCGCTTCTAAAATTATGGCATTTCAATAATTTTGCCGCACTCAAATTATGCCGCCATAGGCTCGGGATTCACGGGCCTAGGCGTAAATCCATTGCTGGTAACGGCTTAGGATGGAGCAAAACTGAAAAAAATTCGTGTTCACGTTTTGAATCCTTGACTTATTTTAACTACTCGGCTTCCGATTTCCTATTATAAAGTGAAGGAGAACAGCGGTTTAAATCCAGCATAAATCGTTAATTATAAAAAATCATAAGGTTTTGCTTTTTCCGAGAGTTGCTCATAAAAAACACTTCATAATTGAAACTTATGTCTGTGTTTGCGTTTTAGAATTTTTGGTTGTGAACTACTTATATGAAGTAGGTACCTACTTGGCTAACTTGTTCATAATTCTACGAATAATAAAATTACTGAAAAGTCGGAATGAGTGAGTTTTTCATTACAATGATATGAACTGTGCAGAAAATATTAGATACACTTCATGCATTCCTACTTCAGTACATTCTGAAATCTTGTCTGGTAAATTATCCAGTCGGGCTTTTGAAATAGCATGTAGATTTATCCAATTGGATGTCGTTTTTTTTTTATTTCAGTTTATATGTCAAACTTTTAAGTACAATCATTAATGTATAACAGTTTTGTATTATATTTTTGTAACGAAAAAACATGAAATCTCCACATTGAAAGAATAGGTACTTCCCTAACATCATCCACTTACTTATATGTAGGTGCGCAAAAGCTTAAAAGCCAGGAAAGTCTTAATAAATATGGAAGCGGTTAGAGAAAAATGTCGATACCCATGATGTTCACAATCAATTTCCACATATTTTGCAACCCGTATGCTTTCTTAAGCATTTCTGTCTATGAAATGTTAGCCATACCATATGTAATGATTTTTTCAGTTCAAATCTGCTATGAAAATTTTTATAAAGTTTTCAAATCAAATTTGAAAGTAGCATTATATTATCAACTAGGAAAAATTGACCATATTTCATATATTTCTTTGTGTAGTGTTAAATTCCAACAAAAAGCGCAACTAACAGATACAGACGAGTTTTTATTAAAATCTCGCCACAACATGGCATAAATTTCTACAAAAGTAATTTTTCACAAGAAACTTTTCATTTGAAGGTTTTTCATCATGAAAACTCTCGAAAATTAACCTTAATTGATTATCACACATAAGTTATGACTTAAACTTGTCAACTATTGAAATTAATTGCTTTTGTAATTGAAACACTTTTCTCCACGATCATCACAGATTTCGCCAATTCTGATATCAAATTTGATTAAAGAATGCTAGAATTCTCTCACTTGAGATTGAAGAAATATTCTGCAACACCTCTGCCCCCATGCAATTTAAATGTATTTGCTTTCTCTCCCTTGTTATAGAATAATATCACACTGGCTAGCAAAAATAACATTAGCCTTGACGCAGTTGATTGTCATCGTAGTGGCAAATTTGAGTAAGTGTCAAAATTATTGCTATCACGTTTTCATTGGAAAATATAATAAGTAGCATGAATTTATTCAGTGATATATATTTAAAATTTTTGATCGTGGAGAAAGTATAGTCTGCTACTCGGTTAGAATGAAAATTCGTGATGCTCGTGGTTCCTCACGCTCGCCTTCGGCTCGCGCTCGGAACTTTTCCACTCGCATCGAATTTTCATTCTAACCTTCTTACAGAATATACTATTCTGTCTTTAAAAAAAGAAAGGAAATTCGATTGATTAGAAACTCTATTGATAACATTATCTTACATGTTACAAAATATTTTCAGTATAAAATTCCTTTTTATCACATAAAAATACGACATAGTACTTACTACCTATCCATAGGAGTCAAATTGATTTCTTTCAACAAGTGTAAACATTCCTGTCATACTTTTTCAAAATTTGTGTTTCTATGATGTTCACTATCTTATGTTCTCAAATACTCAAATTCAAGACAAGTGAATATTAATATATATTTTGTTTAACGGAATTTGTTGAGACAATAATTTATTTTTACTGAAATTCTTTTATCACTAAGTTTTCATTCTTAGTGAGTATCAATAATCAACAGTACTTCCAGTTTCTTTTCTTCGTAGAAATAGAGAGAGGTCATTATATATATATATATATATATATATATATATATATATATATATATATATATATATATATATATACATATATATATATATATATATATATATATATATATATATATATATATATATATATATATATATATATATATATATATATAGGTAGGTACTCAAAATTGTGAACAACCGAACTGAGTGAGCATAAAAATGATAAAAATAATTATTTAAACTATACCAATAACAACTGTTCAAATATATAAAAAGATTAAATAATTATATCAAGAAATTTTAGGAATAATGTATATTACGAAAATTTTAATAATACCGAAAATCACAGAATGGATATATAAACTAGAACCACAAGATACACAGTTCCCATTCTTGAAAAATGAGATAAACATGACAAAGTAACAAATCTTCACAAATTAATAAAACCAATTAATATCTATTCACATCTACAGCTAATAATCAATAAAATAACCCAAATTTCAAGGTTTTACAGAACCATTATATTCATTATAAAATATCGAACAAAGATTTCACATGAAATATTTCGAAATAAAAATTTAATTTTGTTTTTTATGGAAAATGTGTATAGTTTAAAACAGTTCACATCAATTTTTTGATGATTCAATCAATTATTCCGATATACCCAAAGAATAATTCTGCATTCGATAATGGATTTATTTTCTTCAAAGGCCTATTTTGTTAGGGAAATCAAAATAATTTATTAAAATCTCAAATAGTCCAAAACCATTTCTATCTTCAGTTATTACTCGATGAGTAAGCAACGGCACAATTATAGTTGATTAATATTTGCTGGGAACTTTCATAGTTCGAAAACAATTGAAGATAATATAGTTATTAAAAAATAGAACAAGAATTTTTACAATTGTGGGTACATTTTTCATATGAATAAACAAATTTATATAGGTATATAATATTAACATCTGTCACCTCTAGAATTCACAGTTATAACTTTCGATGTTGATAGTACTGATTTTAGTGCTTTGTGATGTTCTTCGAAACGTTATAAATTGAAACTCAATTTTGTTATTATTAATATTGTTCAACCTGATTCTGGATGGTCTTCTTCATCTTCCGTTTCCATTTCCTCTCTAGCTTTATGAGGTTGATTTGCATCTACATTTTGATCATTCACAGAATTTCTTGAACTCTCACCGTATATTTCATGAAGGTCTTCCAATTTGTTACATATTGCTGCACTTCTATGCGAAGTATTAGTAACTTGAGAAACCAGTGCTCTGCATTGACCCTCAAGTTTACTTAGTCTCTCATCTCTTGCAGCAAGTCTTTCCTCTAACGTTTGAGGAGTTTGTGAGAATTCGACACTACCTAAGCTCGATTCGGGGTTATCAGAGTCACTATTATCTAACGCGTTTGTTTCTTGTTCAACCTCTGATTCTTCTACAATGACGACAGTGTTTGATGAAAACTCGTTATCGGATAGTGGGTTGTTGCTTGTTATTTCTATTATTTCAGTTTGAATAACATTGGTAATGGAATTACTAATGTTTTCATCGGATAATATCTGAACTTCCTCTCTATTTATAGATACTTCGTTTGGAGAAAGCAGAGAATCAGTTTCACATCTATCTTCGTTTTGACTTGAGAGATCTAAATTGTCATTCAGCAATACTTCAGCTTCCGCCTCGTCTCCGTATGTTGCATCAACTTTCTGGTTACATTCGGAAATGTCTGTTTCATACCCTGGTTCCTCGTCGCTGGATTCCTCTTTCTCGTCGCTGTACCCACTTTCGACGCTATTGTTCTCGTCCAAGTTTATTATTGTTTTTTTTCTAGCAGCAAACTCCTTTCGTAGAACTAACCATTCCTTTTCTGTTTTAGAATTTTTTTCTCTAGCTTGTTGCCATTTTTCTCTACTGTATTCTAATTCTTCTCTCAGTTCCTTGAGAAGTTTTCGTTTCTGTGCCAATTCATAACGGAGAATTTTTTCTTGTGTATGTAAGAGATGATGCTCCTTCTGTAGTTTGCTAACCTATAAGATATTGAGAATGAACATAAAAAACTATGAACTATTGAATTTCTGATTTTCGATGAATTTTCAAACATTAACCGTACTGTTTCAATTTTGGCGATGTTTGTGGTTCATGTGGTATGATTTTATTTTTTACATAAACAAATAGGTAGTTGGTTGGTGAAAGGTGGATATACCTACAAAACTTAAAGTGACTGATAAGAAAATATGAACAGTCGAAAATATAAGAATATACGAAAGATATCTGATTTGAATAAAACTCCGTGAAACTTATATGTTCTGTAGTCAGTAACACAATTTGTGAAGATACGATAATTGCAGATAATAAATCTAATCGGTTTTTAATTCATAATGTTCATTGAGACTGTTCAATAAACTGAACTTTAGTTTGTTAAATCATCTGCTAACCGAATGAATAAAAAAATTTCTGAACTTTTAAATGCCTTTTTTTCATATTCAAAATTCAACTCACAAAACTCCAAGTTTTTGAAAGTTCTGATGATACAACATCAAACCTTTTTTCTTGATCCTGTAATCTGGTTTCTAGATGAGAATTGAGTTGCTTCAAATTGTTCATATCTTTCTCAAGAGATTTTTTTTCTACTATCAGTTCCTGAAAGAAAACGACTTTTTATTCCAGGATATTTGCTTTGAGAAATTTGACAAAATTGTATGACAGTGAAATCGAAAAAATAATAAAATTTCCAGAAAACATGAATCAAACATTTGCTGATCCTTGACATGCTGAAAATTAGTCCAAATAAAGGAGATGGGCGCAATAAACATATATATGTATATATGTATATATATATATATTTGCGAGCATATCCAAGAATAAATAATATTTAAAAAAATTGATAAATTGACTGATAGAAAAGCACACACACATACACAAGCATATTAAAAACAAAATATATTTCGTCACAATATTCAATAATTGAATTGAAACAACTTACGCAATTAAATTCTTCTTAATCAAAACTAGCCGAATTAAAAACAAATTCAATAATTATTTGTGACTTCCTTGGGCCTGTCTTGCGGAATAAAATTTTTCGAAAGAAGGATTAATATTAACAATAGACACTCAGTTTTTTTCTATAATTTGTTTTCAAAGAAGCATTCGCTAAAAATCCAGTTCCACAATTGTAGGATGTGAAAAATGGTAATAGAATGTCGCAGAAAATTCAAAGAGTGACCTAATTGTCTTTTATTTTCGCCACTAATCGTAAAGTATATAAAGGTTTCTTCCTCCGAAATTTAGAGCCCTTCGGGAATATTATGAAATGCATCCCTAACATACTCGTGATATGTAATTTGTAAGGTATAAAATTCAACAATTAAATCATGAAAAACATACTTGTTGACCATAATCAATTTATAACATTACATAAAGTGAACAAGGAAAATTCTTTGATAATTTAAAAAATTATCAAACAACTTTCCAAGGGAGCTGGTTATACGTATTCCGCAACGCAAAATCTGCATTCACAATCGAACGGTGAATTATAGAAATTGTCAAGTCACCACGACTCAAAATCTGCATACAGCTGTTTCGATCTTATCAGATCTCATCAGTGCAGCTTATTTGACTCGGAGTGAATCAACAAATTTCTGATTGTTTCCCAATACATATCGTGGTCACTAACACTGTCTGAATAATAACCCAGAGCGCCTTCCCACCAAAGATATTGCGAACCAACAATTCACCGCTTAGATCGAAAATGCAGGAATTCGTTTCGCAAACACGTACCTCCTGACATGAAGATATCTACACTGCAACAGTGGTGTATATGATTCCAAGGCACACTAACAGAGTGATTTAAAACCTTTAGATATACTCACGAGAGCGCGCTCCGAAGATGCTAGCAGCGTAATACGCAAAATACAACAATCAAATCATGAAAAACATACTTGACCATGGTCAATTTCAAATCGAATTTAATGCAGATTTTGCGTTGCGGAATACGTAAAACCAGCTCCCTTGGAAAGTTGTTTGATAATTTTTAAAATTATTAAGGAATTTTCCTTGTTAACTATATGTAATGTATGAAATTGACCATGGTCAACAAGTATGTTTTTCATGATTTGATTGTTGTATTTTGCGTATTACCTACGCTGCTAGCATCTTCGGAGCGCGCTCTCGTGAGTATATCCAAAGGTTTTAAATCACTCTGTTAGTGTGCCTTGGAATCATGTACACCACTGTTGCAGTGTAGATATCTTCATGTCAGGAGGTACGTGTTTGCGAAACGAATTCCTGCATTTTCGATCTAAGCGGTGAATTGTTGGTTCCCAATATCTTTGGTGGGAGGGCGCTCTGGGTTGTTATTCAGACAGTGTTACTGACCACGATTTGTATTGGGGAACAATCAGAAATTTGTTAATTCACTCCGAGTCAAATAAGCTGCACTGATGAGATCTGATAAGATCGAAACAGCTGTATGCAGATTTTGAGTCGTGGTGACTTGACAATTTCTATAATTCACCGTTCGATTGTGAATGCAGATTTTGCGTTGCGGAATACGTATAACCAGCTCTCTGGAAAGTTGTTCGATAATTTTTTGAATTATTAAAGAATTTTCTTTGTTCACTTTATGAAATGTATTAAATTCAGGTCGTAGTGTATGTTTGAAGACGAAAAACTCAAAATACATTATCATTGTAAACATTCCAGCAATGATTCAAAATTGGCCCGCGAAAACTGAAAGGTTGAGGAATGCTGGGTTACGCTATGAGCATTTTCAGTTTTTCACTTTCATCGCCGTTAAGTTGCTCAATATTATTTACTCCAGGTAACAATTTTCTTCAAGGAGATATGAAAATGAAGTTGGGAGTAGAAAATACGAGCAGCTGAATTAAATGGTGATAGGAGTAGTATAAATGTGTTGCGTGATTGTTAAATATTATCTACAGTCTTTTTCATGAATGTAAATAAATATGAAATCTGATAACTCTTTCTGCATATCGAATTAATTGATAGAATCATCATAAATGACAATTTTGAATTTTTTTAATTTACTAACGATTTTTGTTTGAATAATCGAAGGGAATTTTGTCAGTTTCCAGTCTCAATAAGAATTCAATTACTGTGGTGCTTAATGAAACTTGCTGATGAATGAATAGTGCAATTGATTTTTATTATACTTATACACCTCAATTAGTAATTTGCCGAAAAATTGGGAATTCATTATTATTGCATAGAAATTCACCTTGAGTCTGAAGAATGTTTTGCTGACACTCAAAACCAGGCTAGGTCCTTTGGGCGTCACAACAGTTTTGAAGCATCTATTCTCATCTTCTTCTTCACAATTCTCAGGGGCAGGTATATTAGCGGACTGATGACTTAGAAGCTCTATGAGCACCTTCCAAACTTTGGGTAAATTTTCGGCAATCTCAGCTGGACTATTCAAGTTATGCAATGTCACTGCTGAGAATTCTGAAAGTAATCCAATTGGCGGATGAAATAATAATACTTAATGAACATTCATAGGATATCCTGAAGAATGAAGGTGTGAAAGAGATTCGTTCCAGTGGATATGATGGTCTTCAAGTAGGTATGTAGGTACACGTACAGGGCGGGCAAATCTCGATTTTTAAACAGGCTTACTCGGTAACTATAGGAAACACAAAAAATGAAGGTCGCATTCTTGAACTCCTTTTTGGAGACAAATTCACTGGCGAAAATAAAAATTTGCTATCGTCTTTTATTTCCGAGTTATAACCAAAAGATATTTCGACACATGTGAATATAATGGTTGTTTGTGAAGTTACGAGATAATAACTTCTATATTCTTGAGTCAACTTTTTCTGTGAAAAGGTGCAAAAAATAGGGATCACAGTTGCCTATGGTTTGTTTGGAACGGATTTTTTCTCCCTTTGTAACCATGTATCATAATGTCGTGTTGATATCCAGTGAAATATAATTTTTGCCTTTACAGACTTATAAATAAAATTTTATTGAATTGGCACTTACTTGGTGAAAGTTCCTATTCATAACTTTATAATTATTGATGTATAGGGGCTCCCAACAGTTAGTTTTGGGGAATCCTATACATCAATAAATATAAAAATTCCGGTAAACCTAGTTAACGACCAGATTGAAGTAAACCCTTCTCCTCTCCTTAATCTGTTCAATGTATCTACCAATAGCTCTGAACGAATTGCTTATTGTTATTTAGTTTCTCTAGGAACCCCTCTGTTATGTTCAATTTTTCTTATAAATGGATTGTTTTGTAATACCATAATTTAGTACGAGATGAAGTCAATGTTATGACGAAACTCGTTTACTCAATAGATTTTTATTTCAACCTGTGAAAGTCAGAAAATGGAACTTTTGTTTATATTTCGAAAACTAATGACGATAGCAAATTTTATTTTCACCACGGAATTTGTCTAGAAACAAGAGGCAAGAATACGAACGCCTTTTTTTGTATCTCCTATAGAAACTGAGTTACCCTATACAAACATCGAAATTTGTCTACCCTGGACATAGTAGTTTCAGTAACTTCAGTAATATATAACAACTCAACATCTTTATGTTATCTTTGAATGGAATAATTTTGAAACTGTCCGTTATGAGACTAAATTTTGATTTCGTGTTTGATAATTTATTTGTATTCATATTCATATAGCTTCATAGCTATATGAATATATATATATACACCGACGATAATATAATAAGCAGTATACATACAGATCATATTCTCCCAAGTCCAAGCAGTAGCGTAACTATACCGTTTGAGGCCGGTGGCAAATGAGTCGCATGGGGCTCTCTCTTACTCAATATAAAAAAGCTCAACCAAAGTTTAGGTTTTTTATTTTATAATAAGTCACTACGTAAAGTAATACCTAAGAAACTTTAAATTAACAATAGGTTGATTATCTGTTAACTTTAATTTTATTAAGAGCATACTGGGCAGAAATCACAGTTTTCGTTGTAGTACGATATGTTTATTAAAACTAATAAACGTTAAATTTTTTGAGCTTCCTGTGGAAAAGTGTCATCAAAGTTCAAATTTCCTTTCATGAAATTTTCGATGGATATAAATGTTAAGTTAAGCAACCTTTCTTGTCCTATAGAATTTCCTATATGAATTTTTATCAATTTTAATTTTGAAAATGATCGCTGTGCATTAGCCGTAATCACAGGAATGATAAAAAATAACAGAAATGCAGTGCATATCTCAGGAAAGCTTGAAGGAATAAAATGATTCTTTATGATTAATAAATCAGCAAACGAGATAGATATGTCTTTTCATATAAACCGACAAATACTAGAGCATTTTCCAATAATGTTGCGTGTGACACTGAAAATCTTAAAATAAAACTGTCAACTTAAATGTTCCAGCAAATTTGGAATTCAACAATCTAGTATGAACAAGAAGATGTGTCCTTAGGCGGTCAATTTCTTTGAGCCGATCATAAACTCGGCAGTAAAATGCACCCTTGTCCTTATACCTGCTATTTCCCTAGGTTCACAGATTCTTGTCATACACATCATATTACAAATTCAATCGTCGACTAGTGCACATCGCAACAAACGCCTCCAACATCAAAAAAGTATACCGAATAAAATAAATATCAATGATAGAAAAAGCGAGTTCATAAGTTATTTGAGTCTCACGAGTAGAATTAAAACGCTACTCAACAAATAAATTGGTATTATTTTAATTTTTCAGTGGTGGGTTTCAAGACACTGAAATTTCAAATAATTAAATTCTAAGGAAACGCAATTCCAGAGTTATTGATAATGTCCAATATAAGCTACAACATGTTCACTTCAAACTTGTCCTTATACCTGCTATTTCCCTAGGTTCGCAGATTCTTGTCATACACATCATATTACAAATTCAATCGTCGACTAGTGCACATCGCAACAAACGCCTCCAACATCAAAAAAGTATACCGAATAAAATAAATATCAATGATAGAAAAAGCGAGTTCATAAGTTATTTGAGTCTCACGAGTAGAATTAAAACGCTACTCAACAAATAAATTGGTATTATTTTAATTTTTCAGTGGTGGGTTTCAAGACACTGAAATTTCAAATAATTAAATTCTAAGGAAACGCAATTCCAGAGTTATTGATGATGTCCAATATAAGCTACAACATGTTCACTTCAAACAAGCTTTCAGAATCTTGGAAAAGTTCATCCCTGCATCTCCTCCCTCTAAAAATATAGAATTTATATACCATTTTGCTATGCTATATGCTTGCTTTTTTAAATCTACAAATTTATTTCTATACTTCTCAATTACTTTCAGGTAGACTTGGAAGCGTTTTGAGGCATTTGAAAGATCGATGGTGTTTCTTTTACTAACAAAACATAAAGCGGAGATTTCCATAGAGCTAGAGAAAATATGAACTAACAAGAAAACTTCATTTCTTCCAGCTACAGCGCTGCGTTTAAAAGTGGAAAGAATTTAATTACCTACCGGATATGTTCTAAAACAGACTAGGTTATATCTTTTCTAACAAATGCATTGAAATGTTGGTGCATTGTTTAACTTATGAATGTAGGTATGGTAAGATAACCTGAATTAATGAAACAAATTTTACTAAATGTTGTAATAATAAATATAACTGCTGTACTTACGACCCCCTCGGGCCGGGGATGCCTTCCGGCTAGGGGCCTGTGGCATTTTGCCCATACAGCCACTCTATTGTTACGCCACTGCTCCCATGTATGTATTTATAAACGTTGTTTTTATTATTATAAATGGTTAACTAAAGTTTTCGATAACTAATTGTTATGTTACATTTGTGAATACTCACCGTTACTTTCAGCTGCAGTTGATTCCATTTCGTCTTGAGGATCGTTGTCAGTCAATCTATCATGAGCCTCGACTGACATTCGATTGACTAAATCTAATAATACTTTAGGAAGGGCTGAAGAAACTTCACTAGAAACTTCATTGCTGACGATGTCTTTCAAAAGATCATGGTGAGCTTCGAGTTGTTTCAAAAGTTTATCTAAATCTAAATCCGGCGAATTATTGAAAGCCATCAATATATGTGAAAAAAGCTGAAAATGAAAAGATGAAACAAATTAAACTGCAAATGATAAACTTAAAGGAAAATGAATTAGACAAATGTAAGTACCTGATTGATGACGGTAAGTTCAGCTTGAAATTGTCTGCATTCTGCTTTGGTGAGGCCAAGATTGGATTCTAGTGATTTAATGGTATCGTACTTATCTGAGTCATCCTTTTCTAATTGTGCTACTCTTTCTTGAAGTTCGCTATAAAAAATAATAATATATTTATTCGATAGCTCCTCTAGTTAAGTACTACTTTCATAAAATTTGAAACACTTCCAAATATTCGAACAAGAGTTTTGAACGCAAGAAACAATTTAGTAATAAGACAATTCGTAATTAAACAAAATATTTTGTGTTTAAAATACCTGTTCAATCATTCGGAAGTATCTGAGAACATAAGTGAGGTAGAAAAAGCAAATATCTGAAACCAAAAAATATAATATTTTACCTCATCTTACGAACACTTTCTTCTATTTCTTTATCTTTTTCCATGATGCTAGATTTCAATAGATCGGTTTCTCTCCTATGGGTCCTACTTCTTTCTTCGTAGAGCTCTCTTAGTGTTCGAATGTTAGCCAGTTGCCTCTCATATTCCTTCCTCAGATCGTTAGACATCAGAGAGGCCTCTTTCTCATTGAATTCGTTTTCGATTATTTGCATTTTCTTCTTTAACTGCAGAAGTCAACAAAAACTCATGCAACTTATTGGTAACTTATACTATGATTATCAATATTAATGAATTTTTGATTTTTTGCAATGAAATTTTAAAAACAACCATCGCATTTCAGAAATTAAATATGAAAATAGAGTTTAAATAAAGTTATATGAAAAAAAACTTTCTTTGGTGTTAGTGTGAAATATTATATATAAGGTGTACCTACTACAGCCATTCAAAACTGCTATTGGTTGTGGCTTTCATATAGGGTGTCCGGTAAATAATACATAACCCGGCATGTACTTGCAGAGAGTAATACGATTTCTCATGAAAAATACTTGAAAACTAGTCTGAGAAATGTGCTATTTTAAAGAAAATCTACAAAATTTCAACACCCATTTTTGGGCACTGTATCCATGGATCCAAAAAAATATATGAATGCTAGGCCTTGCAAATTCCAATTCATGAATATCTATTGCTGAAATTTGAAAAATGTTCATATAACGAACCTGTAGAAAATGAAATGGTAAGGAATTCTACTTTCACAAAATAAGTCGGAATATTTTCATGTAATGCGGTGTATTCTTATTTTCGAGTAAAGAACTGACCCTTTAGAAAAAATACGTATGTTCGCGAATCTACTATAATGGAAAGAGGTTTCTGTAGAAAATTGAAGTAAGGGATAGTAATAATAAATAAGTGACTATGCGTAGAACTAGTTTATATTACTAAAACCTATGCTTTCATAATTTAGTTTGTTTACATTCATCAGATCGAAGCGCTGATGTACAGTGAACATTTGATATATTTAGATTTGGTTCCTAGCCGCAATTTAATGAAGAAATAATACAAAGAGAAATTTATGGTTCAATTCCATAGGATTCATACGTTTTCATTCAGATACCCGTTTAGCTCTGCTATTTGTTTCTGACCATTATTACCCAAAAAAGAAAAATTAATTCAAGGGTTTCACTAACAAAAACAGTTTGGCAATACATTCATTCATTCAAAAAACATATTTACTTTGAAATGTTGACAAAAACAGTCACTGCTATTTCCTGTTAGTGAAAAATCTTACCTCCATTAGCTCATTTTCGCGAATTAAAAGCAGCTCCTTAGATACTTTGATTACGTCTTTCAGTGCGACAACATGTCTTTTATAATCTTTTTTTTCTTGTTCAAAAACCAAAATCGAGGAGTTCAATGTTTGTAGCTCACTCTGCATTTGACTTATACTTATTCTTAGTTCTTTATTCTTTTCTAATAAACACTCTCTGTGTTGTTCACGTTCCTTCATTTTTGCAATATCTTCTAATAACATTTGATTTTGTCTTTGTAGGAATTCAATTCTATCGTTGTTTGGGTTTTCTTGAATTGAATCGGAATTATTTCTCAGTCTTTGGTTTTCTGTCCTCAAAATTTGAATCTCTTCTCTCATATTTTGTATTTCTTTTCGTTTTTGTTCTAAAATTATCTTACGATTCTCGCGTTTTCGTTGAAATTCTTCCATGAAATTCCATTGAGTGTTGTTCTCGAATGTATTCTGTTCTTCTGGAATTGGAGCTTCTACATTTAATCTTTCACCATTTGTCCACCAAACATCTTCAGATTCACATATAGCTGAATTGCTGGGCGTGTTTCCCATGTCTACTCTGGAAGAAAAAATTAGTTCACGAAACACTTTCTATTGATCACTTGCTATACGCGACTAGACTATTTTCATTTTATAAATCCTTTTTTCATGAAGGTGGGACGCAAATACCCAGAAATTGAACTAATCGGCTATATTTAGCTTCTGGGAATATGTACGCAGTGAAATATTTTGCCAAATAAATGCTTCAGTAACGGAGTTCACTGTCAACAATTACAAATAAATTCTAAAAATAAGGACACACACCAATGAATAATATGTTTTGTTTATTTCAATATATACATACATATATATATATATATATATATATATATATATATATATATATACCTATGTATATATATATATATATATATATATATATATATATATATATATATATATATATATAATATGTATATACCTATATATATATATGTATATATATATATATATATATATATGTATATATATATATATATATATATATATATTATATATATATATATATATATATATATATATATATATATATATAATATATTTATTGTAGCTGTGAATGCGTCAGAGAGTTATGTTCTAAAAAACAAAAATTTGTCTTCTCCGAGGTATCGTCTCTTTTTTGAGACTTCCTCAGGACATCTACAATTTAAAAAGAATGACAAAGAATGTTACACCGAAACAGTTCGTCTTATATATATATATATATATATATATATATATATATATATATATATATATATATATATATATAAAAAAAAAAAAAAATATATATATAAAACAGTTTTTTATATCTCTAGACAAACACACATATAAAAAATATATATTTTTTAAAAACCATCGGCAGTTACTTACTTAATTGTTTATATATATATATATATATATATATATATATATATATATATATATATATATATATATATAGACATATGAACCTTTGGACAAAATTAACACAACGCTTGAAATTTTGCTTATTTTTGATTCGAACTATCTTTTTCAATTTTCAACCGATTGGAATGATTTTTTTGGGCACATTGTAGGAAATTCATTAAGGTTATCACATGCGTTTCAAATTTTTGTATTAATTAATTTGACAATTTATTATACCGGGTGGAATGAAACAATATTTATGTGGGATAAAATAGAGGCTACAAATTTCTTCTTTCCAAATAATCAAAAAAACTAATTAATTCTCGATATTCTGTTTTTTGATTCAGTCCAATATTTCTCTTTACAAAAGATACAAATCTCTACAGTTTTTGTTAAAATTTATCCTAGAGTGAATTTCTTCACAAAATTAATTGTAGGTGGCAAAATACACAGCCAAAAATTAGACTTTCCTCTACGAAGTGCCGACTCAAACCCAATTGAGCATCTTTAGGATGTTCTAAAAAAATCGGTCCGAAGTCATGTACCTGCTCCCATAAACATTCAAGATTTGGAACGTATAGTTCTCGCAAAACATGAGAACATTCCTCAGCAGATTATAAATAATTTAAGCGTTATTAATTTGTTTTTGTTGAATTTTGATTTAATAATTGTTGCTTTTGATATTAAGATTTTTTAGTTTCTTCTCTTAACTTACGTCGCAGAAATTGTAGAGATCTCTTTGAGAATTTGTATCTTTCGTGAAGAGGCAAATATTGGACTGAATCAAGGAACAAAATATCTAGAATATCTAGAAGTCTTGCTATTCCTTTATAAAGAAAAAATTTTTAGCCTTCAGTTCACCCCACAGGCTGTTCAGAATTTACGTTACATGAATATTGTTTCATTCCACCCGGTATAATACATTGTCAAATTTATTTTTACTCAAATTCAAAATGCTTTTGATAATTCGAATCAATTTTCTACAATAGGCCGAAAAAATTATTTCAATCGGTTGAAAATTTAAAGAGTTATTTCAAATCAAAAATAAGTATAATTTTAAGTGTTGCGTTAATTTTGTCCATGAGTTTATATATATATATAGATATATATATATATATATATATATATATATTTGAATATATATATATATATATATATATATATATATATATATATTATTTCAATATATATATTTTCATATTCATATATCGGATGGAGCATTTAAAAATGTCCATCTTGAATATTATGGCAACCCCTTCCAGAATCTTGAAGGAAACGGAGGAGACAAGTGACATAATTCTGAAGGTTTTTTCTGGTTTAATACAATTATTAGAAACCTTTCGGAAGTGTCGGTGAATTAAATCGAAACGAAAAGTTTTCAAACGAATTTTATTCAGATATTTGAGCAACGGAGCTAATTTCATGACGACATGGAATTCCCGTTCATTCTTCAGGAAGAATGTTGAAAAAATTCATATATCACGTGACACACGCGATACAAATCTAGACAGTTTGTCTATAAAATATTGATTTTCGATACGTCGTGATATTCTTTTATTTTCAAGGACAATACGACTAACAAGATACAGGTTTTATTATTTAATTATACAGAGTGGCCACTTTTTTAATGGGATTGTATTGGTAACTTTTAAACCATAAGAGTTAGAAGGTCGGTCAAATGAAGAAAAAGTTGCATTCATAGAAGCATGGTCAAGCAGTTCAAACAAATCGAGATTTTCAGGGCCGGTTATTGAGATATCATAAGAAAAGTAAATTCTGTCATTTTGATTTTTCTTTTTGTCCCACTTTATTTCAAATATTATCAAAAAATGTCACAGGAGCTTTTTATTCGACAGTAAATCATCCTCAATTTGACGAAATCAGATTTTGTATCCAACGTTTCGTACGCTCTGGGCCACCCTCAACCTCATTTTTTTCAATACGGACCTGTATATTTTATGACACTTTTCGAAATACCTTTTCACGCTGAATTCAACGACATATCAAACAATTTCATTCAAATTTGATTTTCAGGTGATTCTGATCCTTATCCAAATTTCTTTGGGTAGGATCTGTATTACATTTACTTACCTTTAGTTTAATTAACAACATGCAATAAATTTCGATAAGAAAATCAACTTACTCATCTTAAACCGAATGGAACGTAACAGAATCAAAGCAAGAAACAAGTAATAATTATTTACAAATTTCAAGAGGAGAAAAACCTTAATTATTATGAATTAGGTTTTTCTCCTCTTGAAATTTGTAAATAATTATTACTTGTTTCTTGCTTTGATTCTGTTACGTTCTATTATGTTTAAGATGAGTAAGTTGATTTTCTTATCGAAATGTATTGCATGTTGTTAATTAATTAAACTAAAGGTAAATGTAATACAGATCCGACTCAAAGAAATTTGGATAAGGATCACAATCACCTGAAAATCAACTTTGAATGACATTGTATGATATGTCGTTGAATTCAGCGTGAAAAGTTATTTCGAAAAGTGTCACAAAATATGCAGGTCCGTATTGAAAAACATGAGGTTGAGGGTGGCCCAGAGCGTACGAAACGTTGGATACAAAATCCTATTACGTCAAATTGAGGATAATTTACTGTAGAATAAAAAACACCTGTGACATTTGTTGATAATATTCGAAATAAAGTGGGAAAAAAAGAAAAATCAAAATGACAGAATTTACTTTTCTCATGATATCTCAATAACCGGCCCTGATAGTCTCGATTTGTTTGAACTGCTTGACCATGCTTCTATGAATGAAACTTTTTCTCCATTCGACCGACCTTCTAACTCTTATGGTTTAAAAGTTACCAATACAATCCCATTAAAAAAGTGGCCACTCTGTATATCATCTATTCTAGTATTCTATACACTTGAATATTCATCAAATTTCTTCTGGGTTCCGAAGCTCACGACAGAAACATTGAAGTCTTTAAAACAGAAGCGCTACCAATAAGAAACTAGTTATGAAGAATTGTAATATATCTCTGTATTCTCCGCTTGATTGTGGGTGCCGCGTTTCATCTCTTTAGTTTTGCGAGGAATGATACGACATATGACGGATCAATTCTTAACGAGTTAAGATATACTGAAGATATAATATAGTTGATGCAGCTACTATTTGTATATTCAAAAGTGAACAATTCTTAAACGACAAACAACATGTGTGGAAATTAATTAAATACAACACTCCCTAAACTTTACCTCCTGTGGTGTTTTTTGAGGGGAGATGCAGCTGAAGAAACATATTTCGATTTTTTTACCCCCAAATAAAGTTCGATAGTTTGAAATTTGTGAGTCAATTGAGTTGATGCTTAGGAAATGCTTTTTGGCGGTATTAATATTTTATCTCCAACTGCCGCCATTGTAATGTAGAGATATATTGTTTTTTCGTGGTGTTTGAGGATTTGCGCAACTTCACAGCTCATAAAAATTAAGTTGGTTGGTTAAAATATTTGACATGGATTCGGTTGACGTTAGGGAAGTGCACTGCAGTGAAACTCTTTAAAGTAGAAATTCGATTATTTTTGAGCTTTTATGCATCTCCACCGCTTCTGCTGATTAAGTTTGAGGGATGAAGTTTGTAAGGTGGAATGAGTTGAAATAGAAATTCACACCGTGAGTTTTCATTGATTCTTTTCATCGCCGCAATTTTGAAATTGCAAGCGTTTTTGAGCATTATAAATTCAGTTGAGAGGGTGCTTTTTGGGGATTTTGAATGTAGCATCTCTCTAGCCGCTCCAAATAGACTCAGAAGATATAGAAAAATTGTACATAGTAAAAAAGAACAAAATTTAGGGGAAAATACGACCTAAATGACGAAGCTCTGTTGTTACGCGTTCTTTATTACTTCTATGTAATGCCTGGTCCTGGGTGTTAAATGATGCACAGGTTCATACTATACTTTTAGTCTTTATTTATAGCATTACTGAATATAGGCTTAGCGCTGACTGCTCGGGCAGCGTGACGAGTCTATCTCTCAGTCTTACTTACTTCCTATCTTAGATTCCCTCTCATTTATATATCAGTGTTTATCAATATATCGGCCTTGGCCTCACGTACTTGCAGAGTAAGTGTATCGTACTTGCAGTTAGTTTACAAACAATATAAAGTATAAACTATAACATTCTTAATCTACTCATCGCGACACTGACCTACTGATCTACATCCACCACACCTCTGGGGCTAATTGAAAGAATTTTATTGAGGTTTACTCGAGAAAATTCTGTCTCGTTTAAATGTATGATAATTTAAAATTTTCCTTTCAATTTCCTATGCATGGTTTAATTACCATATCCATTCCTGGAGGTGTGCTGGAAGTAGTTATAATTACAATAACAATTTTTAAAGCAATTCATTTTACGTACAATCTCTATACGCGCTGTTTAACGTCCCTATACTCTCGTGATGATACGCCATATTTTTGACATATCAATAGTTATTTCATTTCAGCCATAGTACTCTATATAAATTACCTTTTACTTTAATTTGTGGACTCTTTCATTTATCTCATTTATCAATTAATATAACCCATCTATATGTAACCACAATACTAACCATGATTCAATATATAAATATATAAATATATATATCCACAATAATAATAACTAAGGTCCCTAAAACTGATTATATTCCCTTGCCTTCCTAATAATTGAGAGCTTTTAATTCCATTCTTCTCTACAGATAGCTTCTAAAATTCTCAACTTTTCGTCTCGCGTAAATGCCGATCGAATATTTAGATTCTGTAGAGTGTTGCAACATTAGTACATACCGTGTATGATTTATTCTTGGCAGCTTCCAAAATTCTAATTAACATAGCTAATGGATAGCTGTAGATCGTCGCAACACTATTCCTCCACAACAATTTATATATACTCATCTATATATTTATTTCTTCATTTCTCATTACCATATCCATCTTCACTAAGAAGTGGTCGCTATCTATATATAGCATACCAAAAAAAATATATGTTTCATTTCATTTTACCAACGATTCCATCTCGTAATTACAGTAAAATTCATTATTTATGAAAACATAATTCATTAGCAGGGGGCATAATCCATCCCCTGAGCGTCCTATACGCGCTCTTATTAATAAAATTGCTCTCTCCTTTTAACCATTAAATAATTGTACATTATCTATACCACACTATTTTGGAAACTATAATCAGTCTTAGCAGTACCTATATTTGATAATGGGCTCAAAGTTAAACTTTATTAAAAAACAATATTTAAATTTTCATATTTTTGTCCCTTCTGACGACTTCAAATATTCAAGCTTCATCGAGTATAAGTTAATTTTCTTATTTGCGTATCATCAAGTGAGCAACGGTTTACAATTTCTTCAAAAAAAAATTCTATGACTTTTATAAATAACAATTTTGATGCGTAATATCAGCAATTCCATTTTAGAGACAAAACTTGATTACAAGATTTAAATTATCTAATTAATCAGACAAAAAAAATAAAAAAATTTCGAATTAGGTCAATGTCTTAATGAGATTCAACTAAAAATAATGCATAAAAGCAAAATATTCATAATACTAATAATAAAAAAAATTTCCTAGCGTCCAAACATTTGACATATTCATTAAATTCTTCAAGAATCTTATTTGATGACAAGACTCAAAATCCATTCAATGAATCAACTATTTATTTATATAACCAACAGTAATTCGATAGTGAGTCAATATAATAAGGTAGGTCAAAGTTATATAAGTCATAATATCAATATCATAAAATCGCTTTTCTATTGAACTTATCTGAGCGATTAATGAATTATGTATCTAATCACACACTGAAAAAAAATTTCCCATTTATCTTAACCAAAAATAGTTCCAAAAAAAAATAATAATAATAATTATCCACAATAATCGATTTTCAAATATCAATAATAAAAAAAATTTCCCTAATTACGGATATTGCATAGAAATAAAGAACATCCAAAAAAATAAAAATATCGCCATTATATAGTGCACAAAAAATAAAATAGTAATCCACGAAATTAAATAACAATATGCAAAAACACTACCCCACTCGAACTTGAATTATATATATAGATAATGCATGAAAGAGGGAATATCATAATAAAATAATAATAATAAAATTAATCATGATAAAAACAATAATAATAAAAAATATATATACAAGGTTATAATTCTTCAAACTTAAAATTAATGAAGAAAAAATGCATGAAAGCAATAAATATTTAAAAAATAAATGTCCCTTTTTCCTCCATAACAAAAATAACGAAGTCTCTTTTCTCGTCATATTTACAAAAAATGTCAATTCCACTCTATGTCTACACACATAGTGGCCGATACGTCCCTAACTCGTCTGCAATACTGTTCCACACACGCAACACATAGGTAGTCATTTATATTAGGGTAGATCCTACCTTACACATCGGAGATTCCCTTAACTCGGCTTGCTGGGTTGTCCTCGTCTGTTCCGTGTAGCAACCATTGGTAACACATTGGTTAGTTGCCAGTATCTTTATGGGCGATGGTCACTTCTTCTTCTCACCATTCTATTACTTTATTTTCACTTTTTTTTCAGCTCCAATAAGAAAACTGGCAGGATCGCCATGTAATGCCTGGTCCTGGGTGTTAAATGAAACACAGGTTCATACTATACTTTTAGTCTTTATTTATAGCATTACTGAATATAGGCTTAGCGCTGACCGCTCGGGCAGCGTGACGAGTCTATCTCTCAGTCTTACTTACTTTCTATCTTAGATTCCCTCTCATTTATATATCAGTGTTTATCAATATATCGGCCTTGGCCTCACGTACTTGCAGAGTAAGTGTATCGTACTTGCAGTTAGTTTACAAACAATATAAAGTATAAACTATAACATTCTTAATCTACTCATCGCGACACTGACCTACTGATCTACATCCACCACAATACCTAATACTTGTTTCCTGTTTACATTTTATAGAAGAAAAGGCATCAACTGAAAATTGTTTCACTTTTTCTAGTTCATGTATTTCAAGAAGGAAAAAAGGTTTGTATATGGTGGAATTATTAACGAACTGCATCTAAATTGGTTCAGGCTTTCGCGGCCAGTTGATGAACTAGTGTTGTCCTGGTTCGGGTTTAGAGGCCGTCGTCGTTTGGAATTTCTCCCTAACGTTTCGCTAGCACGAGTGGCGGGCTTTTTCATCTCCAGAATCGTTCTATCTCCAGAATCGGACATGGAACGACCTCTGAAGAAGCTCGCCTTCTTCAGAGGTCGTTCCTAGCTGGTGCTAGCTAAAAGTTTGGAAGAAATTTCAACCGACGACGGCCCTTAAACCAGAACTAGGACAACACTAGAACTGCTTCCTTTTCAGATTGTCGGAAGACAATTTTAAGTGGCTCTGACTTCGTTCATCATTTATATCAAGAATTCTCAAGTTTAAAAGATTCTATGAAAAATCAAATTATTTACGCCTTCTCGTTAATCGTTTCATCGAAAGTAATTATTATCTTGTTGCTAAGGTCAATGTTATGGAAATGCGCTACCATATCATTTTAGATTAGAAATGTTCGATATCCTATTA
Source organism: Cynegetis impunctata (assembly GCA_030704885.1). NCBI lineage: Eukaryota > Metazoa > Arthropoda > Insecta > Coleoptera > Coccinellidae > Cynegetis > Cynegetis impunctata. The sequence continues at coordinate 284,639 of JARQZK010003616.1, forward strand.
TATTGTCAGAGGTTTCTCTTTGTCATTTTTAAAAATTTGTATTCATGATCAAGTGATATTGAAGAAAATATGTATCTATACCAAAAGTAATCAGAATATTTCCAGGTGCCTGAGAAATTTAAATATTAAAGATAAAATCAGAGATACCTCATGATATTAATAGATTTTGTTAAAGACTTTTGAAGGGGTTTGAATTTCTGATTGAAATAGAATGATATAGAGATATTAAATAGCTATTTATGCCATCAGTTACGAAATGCCTAATTTTGTGTAACGCGTGAGATTTTTGCGGAACGAACGAAATGAGTTTCGCAAAAACTCACAAGTTACACAAAATTTCATTTCGTAACGTATTGCATACAAGATTTTTTCTAATTTTGAAGAAAGTAATAAAAAAATAAAATTTAATATAACTGATAAAAATTTGGAAAACATAAATTTAGTTTGTTCCTGTTACGTGTGTTAGTTGTCAGTTTGACATTTTGTAAAAAAGTCTAGACGGAAGGTTTTGAGCGAGATTGATATATTTTTAGTTTCATTTTTTAAAAATGAGTGATTCAAGTTCTGAAGAGCTACCAAGCGATATTGAAGAGGCAGCAGGTAATGCTCTATTATCAGTAATTCCCAAAAAGTCAAAGGCAGTTTATGATTTGGCATACGAAAAATTTGTTACGTGGTGTGATGAGAAGAAAATTAATCATGTTAATGAGAAAGTTTTACTTGCATATTTTGAGGGTAAGAAAGATCTAAAAGTTTCCACATTATGGACACTTTACTCAATGTTAAGGTCTGAACTAAATCTGAAAAGGAATATCGATATTAAAAAATATACAAATTTGGTAGCATATATTAAAAGGCAAGTGGACGGGTACAGTGCTAAAAAGTCAAAAGTTTTTATTAAAGAAGATTTTGCCAAATTTTTAGTGGAAGCTGATGACAAAGAATACTTAATGGCTAAGGTTGCAATGATAATTGGAATGGCAGGAGCATGCAGAAAAGCAGAATTAACATTTCTTCCAGTTGAAAATGTTATAGACGAAGGAAGCCATTTTCGTGTTGATATCCCACCTTCAAAAACAAAAGTTATACGGCAGTTTGCAATTACCACTGGAGACATTGAAAATACGAATCTTGTTGAAATATTGAGAAAAATATTAAGTTGCGTCCCCAGGTTCTTAAACACAACAGATTTTTTGTAAAATATGCGAATGGAAAATGTACCAGAAATCCTGTGGGAATTAACACATTTAGCAGTCTGCCAAAAGTTATTGCACAATTTCTTGGTCTTTCAAATCCTGTTCTATATACTGGCCACTGCTTCAGAAGAAGCTCTGCCACTTTCCTAGCAGACAGTGGCGCTGATATTTTGAAATTAAAGAGGCATGGAGGTTGGAAATCTACCTCTGTTGCGGAGGGATATGTTGAAAATTCCATGAATAATAAAAACTTATAGCGCAAGAAATATTTGGTGAAACATCTAATGCAATGTGCGCCGCTTCCCAAATAACAGCAAGTTCGAGCAATGAAAAAAATATGTCGGCAATTAATTTGAATAATTGCAATCATTGTGTTATCAATATTTATAATAATTAATTAATTTATAATTTATGTTTTTAACTTGTATTATAACAGTTTAATAAATAGAATAATTCTTTTTGTCACTAATTTTGAAATACATTTTTCGTCACCAATTGCATACAATTTTACTTTATGCAACTAGTTACAAAAAGTAAGACGTTTCATAATGTCAATCAGTTTTAAAAAGTGTCACTTTATATGTCAAAATTAGAAAAAATTATTTATACTGAATATATTGAAATAAATAAATTCCAATCTCTTTCAACAAAACACTCGACTCGAGTGTTTCGTCATTCGAATAGACGTAGGTAATCGATAACGATTTCATTGAAATATCCTGATTGAAAAAATATTTCAAATTAATTTCAATTGTTTGATTAAAGAGGCTGTAACTTTTCATAACCGATATGTTCCAATATTGATGATGGCTCAAATATTTGGTTAATTAAGGTATTTCTGGAACTCAAAAATTTATACATCCTAGTTAAAGAGTAACACTCTGTATTGATGAATAACACTAAAATATTTTTTCATGAAAATCAAATTAGATGGTCAAGCAATAATATTAAACCATTATAATCTGTGGCCGATCAGCTCAGTAATAGAAGTAATTCGAATAAAAGTTCGAAAATTAAACATGAAATAATAATTATATTCAATTATAGAGAAAATGCTAAGATATTTAACAATTTCTCTGTAGAAGCAGTTGATAATTTGCGTAATAATAATAATTTGCATACCAAAAATGTCTTACAACGATAAAATTGAAATTCGTTATCACTCAATGTTTTTCTTTCACTTGAAGAACTCCAAACATTAGGTAGTAAAAAAAACCTTAAACCGAAAAATCCTAGTTTCTTAGTAGTACTGAGTTAAAATTACATATGTAAGCCACTGGTAAACATGGTGAAAACCTCTTTCGAACAGGCTGTATTTCCTGATACACTGAAAATTAATGAAATTGTTCTTGTAAATAAAAAAGGAGACATTGAAAATTAATAAAAATTGTAGATCGATTGCCTCGTCATTTGTTTTTTTGTGAATACGCCTTTTTGGAAAGACTTACCCTTTTTAAATGAGCATGACATATTAGTGAAAAATTAATTTCGTTTCAGATCTAAGCATTGCACCAAGGTTGCAATTTATCAATTTCTACAAAATGTGGTGGATTATATAGAGACAGGGGCATTTTTTTCGATTAGAGCAGAGCATTGGATTGTGCAGATCGTAAAATTCTATTCAATAAGCTTTCCAAATATGGCATAAGAGGAAACAGACTGAATTGGATACCTTTATAGCTTTCTGACAGATAGAAAACATGTCTCGGTGTTACCTTCTGGTAAATTGTCTCTGAGAGAATGGATCTGATATAATACATAATGATAAATAATAATCTTCTTGGTCTTGTGTGTTACGCTTGCTGTGATATATATATATATATATATATATATATATATATATATATATATATATATATATATATATATATATATATGAAAAAGTTTAAGTGTATTATATTTTCTAGTATCTCTAGTATGCTAGAGATCAAATCGATGAACCATGCTATTAAGAGCTGTCATTTTATTTTGAAATGGATGAAATGAATGGTATGAGTCTATCATTGGTGTGATATTTTTGATGAATTCAGAAACTATATTTGTTTTTGAGTTTCTTGCTTGTTAAATCTAGAAAATTAATAGTTATAGTTTTGCATTATGATATGTTATTATGTATGGAGTAACAGAATATTTCTGCCAAAAAAGGACTTAGTGGATTGCCCATAGTGAACCAATATTTGCTGCTAAAAATTATTAAAAGTGAAGTTATTTTATTGGAGATATAATTCTAAGATTAAAAGTATATCTGACTTTAGTGATTGATCAACCATGTTGGTATTAATGAATATTTTTATTAAGTTTAATTGATGGTCGTATGGGATACCTGGTGTGTAGTTTAGAAAGGTATTAAAGATATGGTATAAAAGGACTTAAAACAATGAGTTTAAATTCATAATTTTTTATTAGAATATTCTATGGCAATTGCGTAGCTGATTTCGATGAATTGGCCACATATGTTGAATATGCCTCATTATCTGATAATTTAATGATCAAAAAGCTTTTAAGACAGTATATGAGTTCAATAAAGAACCTAGTAGCAATTATGGAAACCATTCGATATCTTGATAACAAAGATTGCAAAGCATTCTTTGTGATTCAAATTCTTATATATATATATATATATATATATATATATATATATATATATATATATATATATATATATATATATATATATATATATATATATAGTTGATGAACATATAATCAGATAACAAATCACCAATTTTCGAACATAGTGATAACCATCAAATATCTTTAGACAATCTCAGAATTTTACACACGTGTGGAAAATGAAAGTTATTGGAAATTGATAAGCTAGGTAAATATATAAATTTCCAAACGCTGAATATTGAATTATAGGCCAGGCAGCAGGGCGATAAAATCATTCAGAACCGTAAAAAAATTTTGGTGAAGATTTTATTGTTTTAAATGGTTCATGATAACTCGTCCTGGTCTCCGTGAGGCTGGAAAGGTACAAATTTCTGATTATTCGGTAATGTCTCGTGTTCTCTTTGTCTTACGGCTAAAGTGGTCATAATAAGACACAATTGCATAGATATTTTGCTTTTTCATAATTAATATGTCAGAGCACCGAAGTAATATCAAATTCGAATTAGGTACATCCGTTTTCCTAAAAAATTGAACAATTAATAGTTTCAGATACATTGAATACGATGTCTATATTGTATATGAAGTCATGAACTTCTGCCGAAACATTTACAAATGTCGGTCAGTAATTTTAAATATGCGCTCATAAAAGACTTTCAAGATAGACACATCCAAAAATCAAATAACCCTGTGAAACGTACGTAGTAGGACTTTCACTGTTAAATTAATTCGTCTTGTTTGCTAACTTATTTTTATGTTGGAAAAATTGTATTCTTTTCTAACGGTTGAATAAATCATATCGAATAGATTCTTTTTCACACCTCCTAATTTCTGGATTAATTCCACAGAATTGGAATTAAACAAATTCTTCATAGAAATTGATTTGACATCTGGAAAATACTTTGTATTTTTGAATCATTAAATTATACAATCCAACGCAATTTAAAAAAAAACGCATGACAGGAGAGCTTCGTCACTAAAGTCGTATTTGTGAAGTGCATTGCGTCTGGATGCTATTCGAACGGAAAAAATTAGGTTCAAAACCTAACTGCCTCTAACCAAATCTGTTGGTTTTTTGATTTTCAAAAACCATGAAAAAACAAGAAATATCCACGTAAAAACTATGCTGCTGAAAAAATTTTCCTAAATTTCGATAAATGCGTTCTGCCTCGAAAACAATCGCAGATACCAAATTTCAGCTCAGTTGTTGTCGATGAGAGAAGCTGTAGAATATATATATATATATATATATATATATATATATATATATATATATATATATATATACATATATATTCATATATATATATATATATATATATATATATATATATATATATATATATATATATATATATATATATATATATATATATATATATATATATATATATATATATATATATATATATATATATATATATATATATCTATATCTATATCTATATCTATATCTATATATATATATATATATATATATATATATATATATATATATTTATATAAATAAGAATTCGTAACTAATCAAACAAACTTCCATGCGGAGCTGGTTATACGAGTTCACGAATTATCGGAATATCTCCATCTACCTTAGACGGTACCTACATGTTAGAAATGTTAAGATGTTTATCACAATCGATGAAAATTGATAGACTGACTGTCTATCGCCCTTTTTGAGGCTCGAAATTGATAACCAACCCAACATTTCAAACGTTCTTATATTTTCCTTCTAGCAACTTAGTGGCAAATAAATATGACCAGTCGGAAACAAATGAACCACATGTTTCAGACAGATGAAACAGTTCAGCAACGAGAACTGCTACGTCCAGAAGGTGGCTACTATATCTGCTAGGGTACATCAATTCGATGTAACACAACATTTACACACCACAAGTAGCAATAGCTGCGAATTTTATTCCTCTATATATAGACGAGCGGCGTACCCCCAAAATTATGACACCTACCCATAACTTTTTGGTAACCGACAAATTTTGGTACCAAAATGTTCGTTGCAAAAATATGCACAACTTTTCTCAATAAAATTTTTCGATTGAAGTGGGGTAACATTGTGTTTTTTGAGAAAAACTGGTTTTTTTTTCGAAAGTAATACGAGCGCGGATTACGATTCAACTCGCTGTCAATTTTTTCCACTTTTATATATTGAAATGAAACTTTTACGGTTTAATCGTGATATTAAGCACTTTTAAAAAATGTTTAGATTGATAACCAAAGTTGACCTGTTTGGATGTTACGTAACTATATATAATTATTTAACGAATAATCGGGTTTTTATCTTCGTCGAATAAAAGAGTCGAGGAAATTTTCGGATGATGCTTACGATTAATAAGGTTTTAATAAATATAGTTTTGAGAAGTTTTTGGCAAAATTGCAAGAACTTGTGTTGCAAAGAACGAAATCTATAGCACTTCGAATATACTGCGCGCGATTATCGTTTGAACGTACACTCGCTATTAATTATCCTCTCACTATCTATCGCTATTAATAAATCAAATTTTTATGTAACTATCTTCTATAAAAAGAGGATGAATGTTTTAAACAAATTTTACAGACTTTTATTATCATACATTTTTATTATTTTTTTACATTTTTTAAAATTTTTCGTATAATAAAGTTATAGAAAAGTAATATATACAAAGGTAAAGAAAAATAATACCATTTATTTGTTAACAAAATTCATTATTTAGCTCTGTAACATCACATGCATTTTCATCGCATTGTTTTTTACTCATATTGCAACATGACTCAGAACAAGAGCATATATCACAACATTCTAATTCAGGTGCAAAACATGGGCACACAATGTTTGTACAGGGTTTATTTCTGCTCTTGTACGAACAAAAATAATTTAGCAGATATTCCATCGCGGTATTTCCTTCGAAATAATTTGGAAGTAACACTTCGTCATTCAATATGGTTTTATACAGGGACTGTAACTCCTTTATTAAATCAACGAAGATACATACCAATACATATTTTGGCTTACAAACTTGTTTCAAACATCACTGATTCACTTCTGCCTCTTCACGCTATAAGTGGATGTGATACTACTCCAGTTTCTTCTCTATTGGAAAGAAAAAAGCGTACGCTGCTTTGCAAAAAACGAGTGAGAATGATTTACGAACTTTTTCAAATTTGACAAATTTACAGATACAGCAAGCTATAAAGATTGTTAGTAATTTCCTAGCTTCAGCATATGACCCCTCAAAAAAATATAGGTATTGTGTACATTCTCTTAGATCTTGTTTAGCCATTGAAAAAAATACTCCTATAGATAAACTGCCCCCGTCGGAATCAGCATTAAAACAACATATTTTAAGATCTATGTGGCAAATTAATGAGTGGAATCAAGCTACTTTATCAGAAATGATATCTTTTGAAGTAACGAACTATGGTTGGATTCAACAAGATGAAGTGTTACTTCCAAATTATTTCGAAGGTAATACCGCGATGGAATATCTGCTAACATATTTTTGTTCGTGCAAGAGCAGAAATAAAACCTGTACAAACATTGGGTGCCCATGTTTTGCATCTGAATTAGACTGTTGTGATATATGCTCTTGTTCTGAATCATGTTGCAATATGAGTAAAAACCAATGCGATGAAAATGCATGTGATAATCCAGAGCTAAATAATGAATTTTGTTAACAAATAAATGGTATTATTTTTCTTTACCTTTGTATATATTACTTTTCTATAACTTTATTATACAAAAAATATGAAAAAATGTAAAAAATAATAAAAATTTATGATAATAAAGGTCTGTTAAATTTATTTAAAACATTCATCCACTTTTCAAAGAAGATAGTTACATAAAAATTTGATTTATTAATAGCGATAGATAGTGACAGGATAATGAATGGCGAGTGTACGTTCAAACGATAATCGCGCGCAGTATATTCGAAGTGCTATAGATTTCGTTCTTTGCAACACAAGTTCTTGCAATTTTGCCAAAAACTTCTTAAAACTATATTAATTAAAACCTTATTAATTGTAACCATCATTTTGAAAATTTCTTCGACTCTTTTACAACAGGTCAACTTTGGTTATCAATCTAAACATTTTTTCAAAGTGCTTAATATCACAATCAAACCGTGAAAGTTTCATTTCAATATATGAAAGTGGAAAAAATTGACAGCGAGTTGAATCGTAATCCGCGCGCGTATTACTTTCGAAAAAAAAAACAGTTTTTCTCCAAAAACACAATGTTCCCCCACTCCAATCGAAAAATTTCATTGAAAAAAGTTGTGCATATTTTTGGAACGAACATTTTGGTACCAAAATTTGTCGGTTACCAAAAAGTTATGGGTTCTTCATTAACGAGAGCTCTTTTTTGGGGTACGCCGCTCGCCTAATAGGCAATTTTATATAAATAAGAATTCTTCGTGTTATCGAGACACGTCCGTGGCTATATAATTCTAACATGTACCGTCAAAGGTAGATTGAGATATTTCGTATCTTCGTATAACCAGATCCGCTAGGAGGTTTGTTTGATTAGTTTCAAATAAATGTCCTAAACAACAGACAGGTTTTATTCTATCATTATATACCTATTATCTATCGTACATACTTGAATGTTCATGAAATTTCTTCTGAGTTCTTAAGCTCAAGACAGAAACATCTTTCTGTGAAACAGAAGCGCTACCAATTGAATTGTGTGCGGCGCTGTGTACTTTTCTAACTTTATCAATCCTTAACAAGTAATATTTATGAGATACAATATAGGTAATCGAGGCAATACTATTTGTATGTGCAAAAGTGAAAATTTTTCAAAACACAAACAAGATATGTGAAAATTTATCATAAAAAACACTTTCGAAACTCAACCTTTTTTGGTGTTTTCTATTTTGTACCCTCAAATTGAGTTTGAGAGTTGGAAATTTGTAAGTGCATTGAGTTGATGCTTAAAGCAGGGTTTTTCAAACCATGATTTATTCCTTTCGAATCGCAGCTCGACGCGATGTACTTCACGAGACAAATAGGTTCTTAGAGTTCTGTTGTTCACGTAGGTTTCATTATTATTATTCATGATGATTCTGTAATGTCCAAAGTTTATACTTCAAGTAGAACCTTGTGAATAAAAATGGAAGGAAGTCTAACATTGTTTATGATAAGATAAAGATTCTCCATAAAATCAGAGCTTGAAAGTACTTGAATGTATACAATTTTGAAAAACGACACGAAATCATGTCGAAATACTGTTATATAGTACTAGTACTTTTAGTATGTTTCGAATTCGGAAATTGCTTTCCGGGTTCTCTAAGAAGTGGAAGTAATGATTTCGATTATTTATTGCTTTCTCAGTCTTGGCCAGTGAGCGGTTGTATAAATTATTTAGATAAAAATAAAAGAAATTATTGCACCCTGCCGAAAAATTCTGATATATTCACAGTGCATGGCTTATGGCCTAACTATAAAGGTAAGAACAGTGGTCCAACTAATTGTGATAACAGAGACAAATTCAATCCTTCAACTTTATCACCTATTCTTGATGAGATGAATGATCGTTGGACGAATATACAAGGAGGTACTAGTTCTAATACGTTCTGGTCGCACGAGTGGTCAAAACATGGAACCTGTGCTAAGAGTTTGCCACAATTCAGCAATATGTTCAACTACTTCAAGAACACACTGGCCTTAAGCAAAAAATATGATGTATACCAGGCATTTTCTGACTATGGTATTGTACCTAGAACCCAAAGTTACACTCTAACTGATTTAGTGAATGCAATTGTCAAGAAATTCGGCAAGATTCCACAAATTCAGTGCACCCTTGATGGAAATGGTGAGGCACTATTGAGTGAAGTCCGACTTTGTTTCGATAAATCTGTCAATTTGATTGACTGCACAGCTATGAAGTTGAACCCGAAAAACTGTCATGGTAATCGTTCTACTAAATATTTGAAAGCAGTTCCCAATAACTAAATTAATGTATTAAGCAAATAGAATAAAGTTTTGATGTTATTCCTAATTTTTTTGTAATTTCTTTCGCTCCTAACATTAATGGCACCTGGCACCAGATCTTTGAAATATTATATTTTGCTAAATTTTTGGTGAGTACTACTCGTAGTTTTAATACAATAGTTTCAATAGTACAATAACAAAATTTACGCTTTACATTAACGCATTGAAGAAAAAAGATTCATACATGTGTGACTAATTGAGAACTGAATTGCATAATTTGTAAGTAAGTATAAACATAATCTATACTTTTCATTGAATGCAGAAAAAATGTTCAGTTTTTCATGTTATGACACTAATAGGCTCTTGCACCGTATATTTTAAACTAAGTTTAATGATAAACCGAGTTTAATTTGACATTTTCGCTTGTCAAATGTCAAACTGAACTCGGTTTATCATTAAACTTACTTTAATAATATACGTTGCAAGAACCTATATATCATTCAATATTTTTATGTCATAGACAATATATTATATCAGGACAAACAATGATTCATCTTTTCGGCTTATGCTAGGTTCTGGATATATCATAAAATATTTAATGAAGAAAACTAGTTTATTGATCAGAAAGTTTCCTTGATATGTATTCATATTTTCTTGGAGTTTATTATTACAAAATATTGAAAATGATATACTGCTATTACAATTTTGGTGATACGACCATCATCCAACATTAAGTTCAGAACTAAATAAAGAAAATATTTTTCTCTTATGTAGGTGCTATTATTTCTCCAGGAGGTGAAGAAATGCTGGTATAATTATTAGTTATAATGGCATCTGAGGAAAATACATTGAGGCTAGTTGTTGAAATCGATTTTCTAAATTATTTATTCAAATATTCATGGTATATATTTCTGTTTGAATATATCAAATATAGGAGAATAAATCATGTCAATCTGTACGTAAAGCAAGACATTACCTACCGATTATTTTATGATCGAGTTTGAAAATTTCTAATGATTCTAAATAATTAAATTTGGTTCCTCTGGGTAATTTGTGAATAATTTGGAAATCTATACATGGAAATGGGTGGTGTTTTCTTGCGGCAATGGTTTGAAACATTGAATCGATTTATTTTTCAAAAAACATTGTTGCTATTCTTTGAATCTTGTTTCAAAATATCGACCAGTCTGACCTATATATTTTCCTTTATATACAGAATAAATCCACTTGTGAAATCCTGAACTTTCAACATTTTGAAGTGACATCATATGAATTGAATAAAAATCCTGAATGTTTTGTTTTTGATTTGAAAGAAATTTTGTTATTACATTTAGGTATGAGATTAGGATCGAAATAAGTTGAAGAGATAAATTTTTCAGATTCCTCCATTTTAGATTGAGGATACATGCTGTCTAACGCAAGTTGACTACGTTTCTCTTCAATCATTTTATCTATCATACTTGATTTGAAATCATTATTCATAGCTATTGGTTTGATAGTGGAAATTACTTTCGGCAATTTAGGCCCAGATAGTTTAAAATGCTGTATGAATCCATCAACTATTTGATTATTATTTCATAAGAAGGATAACTAAAATATTGTGATAAGTGATTAAGGCTTATTAAACTTCTGCAGACATTGAAGCCTGAGACAAAACACCACATTTGTATCAAAATGTTTTTATAACAAAACACTAATAACTATGAAAACTATTCTTCAAAATATATTTGTTGTCGTTTCTTCTTTCACTCTATATTAATTATATTCGTAAGTCTTTCTATGACCTCGACAAAAGTAATTTTCTTGGTCTCATGTTTTACGTTTCCTAGTCCACCTTCTGCGTAGAACAATGTTGGTCATTATTTTTGCAACAAGCCTCTCAACTTATCCTACTATGACTACTAATAACTATGGCATAATTCGATATTTTTCTACATTTGTACCTTGATATCTTTGAATGTAGGTGTATCTGGTTCACTTACCGTCAGTTATCCTCTTTCCCTGATTAAACACTCTTTTATTTTTGAACACTTAATATTACTTACTTGTAATCTCTCCACCGGCAAAATTTTTTCATTCAACCCGTAAACTATTTTCTACATTATTCTGATTTTTTGAATCAGTTATGGTTTTAATAGTGCTCTGAATAAAATCAAATTGATAATAAGGCAACTTTGTAGTAGTTCATATTGACTCAACTAAAATACGCATTGGATTATTGAAAAATCTAAGGTTGCAACTATTACAACTAGTTCTCATTATTCTATTTCTCATTTAACAAATTTCGGTTTTTTGATTACAAATTCTTCATTCTTCGTTTAGTTTTGTAATGAACTTTCTTGATATTTTCAGTTCGTTGAAAATTTCTACCTTCTGCATTGCCTTCGATTAGCAAAAACAATTTCTTTCGAAAGAGAAAATTGTCTGAAGCTTGCAAAGATTGACTTCTCATCAGAATATAAGCTACTACTTTGTAGAATGTTTAAGTGTTATTTAATTTGGAAAACTTTTTTTTCATTCATTTAGTTCTGATTAACATTATCTCAAAATTTCCCTCTTCCTACTGATTTTTTCTTGGATCATATATTATCGTCCTTTTTTTAGTTGAGATCAATAAATATATATTCACTTACTCACACACACACACACACATATATATATATATATATATATATATATATATATATATATATATATATATATATATATATATATATATATATATATATATATATATATATATATATATATATATATATATATATATATATATATATATATATATATATATATATATATATATATATAATATATATATATATATATATATATGTATATATATATATATATATATATATATATATATATATGTATATATATATATATATATATATATATATATATATATATATATATATATATATTTATATATATATATATATATATATATATATATATATATATATATATTTATATATATTCACTTGTATTTATATTGAGATAGAAAACTGAATTGTTAACGTTGCGGCATATATATTCATGACTCTCTCAAAAGAAAAGTTTTTATTATTAGTTTTATCAAAAAACTGTATTCTTTATAAAAAGTTCTGCATATTCTGAAACCCAGAATTCAACCATCAGATGTTTTATTATATCAGTCGTATACGAGATTTGGCCAAAAAAAATTTTTTTGATCAAGAGTACCTTCATTTTTGACCATATCATGAATTTTTATTGAGAAAAGATGTTAAGGATTACAGTATCCGTCAGTAGATAAATTACAATATTAAATATAAAAAAAATATCTGAAGATCATGTGGTGTATAGGACAAATATGTTTTTTTCAATCACTGCAAAATTATGTCATTATGATCTGCTTATCTGTACGTGAGAGAGATTGTGCATTTTATATTTACGTCGTACAACTCGGAGGATGTAATTCATAGATCAGATGATCAGAATTAATTTTTGGTAATTTTTTGAAGATTGATATTAAATCTTTGCTATATATATATATATATATATATATATATATATTTATATATATATATATATATATATTATATATATATATATATATATATATATATATATATATTTATATATATATATATATATATATATATATATATATATATATATATATATATATATATATATATATATATATATATATATATATATATATATATATATATATATATATATATATACATACATATATATCAATTTATACCTGAAAAACGAGTGAATTAAGGCATAACCTCAGAAGAGTTTATTGATTGAAATTATGATAACCGTTCGAGTAAACTAAACCTTAAGCCCATTCTGGAAGATTAACGCAAACTTCTATCAAGCAACATTAGCTAATCCCTAATAATATTTTACTGAAAAGTTTCGAATAATATTATAAGACATCACAGTTTAGTAAGAAAAATTTAAATTTTAGAAAATTTTATTACAAATATAAGTTATGCTTTTTCAAATGAAATTGTTAGAAATATTACCAAATGAAATGCAAATCAATAATAATATTCTATAATATATATATATATATATATATATATATATATATATATATATATATATATATATATATATATATATATATATATATATATATATATATATACGTGCGCAGAGACTGGATTCCTAAAACCTATTTGGAATAATTGCTGTTAATCTATATCAAAACAGTACTATTATATAGTTGCAAAAAAACTATCACACAAAAGAAGAACTTACGAATATTTATAAAAATCAAATTGATCAGGTATCAAACACAGCTAACTAAGCTACACCTCTTCACTGAAGTTGTATTTTTAGATTTGATTCGTCGTGAACGTCAATATGGAAACCAAGTTCCTGTGCCAGATTTAAAAATAAATTCAACACGTTTGAAGTTTTATCTTTCAATCTGCAATTTTCTCAACTAAGTAAATTATTAGATATTTATCGATTGATCTCGAATAACATTACTTAATTTGTTTCCGAATCAATACCACTAATTAGTAACTCGAAAGAAGTCATATATAGTTACTTACTGATACATCAAACCTATAACGGTAATATATTAACTTTAGTTGCTGAAAAATATTTTTTGATCCATACCTTCGTCAAGGTTGTTTAGAAAAAAGTGTGGTTAGTAAATTCATCTCAGTTGTTTACAGTGTTCAACTAGACTGAAATATCTATAGTAATCTGCTTCTTCTTCATTTGCAGTGAATGAATTTTTATCTACATCGTAAATGTGTGGTGAACATAAGAGAATAGCTTTTCTATGAAATACTTTTATTCGTGAAGTTTGCATCGTGAGAGTATGAAGATGGGGTAAGGAGAATAATTGTCCGTTTTTTAACTGTGCTCTAACTTTGAACTCTAAAAACAAATACCCTTCATGATATGATTAATTACTTTTCAAATTCGTGTAATTAGATGTAATAAGCCATTTAGGTAACCGATATTTTCTATATATATATATATATATATATATATATACATATATATATATATACATATATATATATATATATATATATATATATATATATATATATATATATATATATATATATATATATATATATATATATATATATATAGATATATATATATATATATATATATATATATATATATATATATATATATATATATATCTGGTATATATTTATAAATGAATACATGTATTTTAACTTTATAACATAATTTGAACAGTGATTTCAATATACCAGATGCAGTTATTTCAACTTGATCATAACTGCCAAACCTAGGTATTTAAGTATTATTAACTTAGGTACATAATTTTTGAAAATAAAATGTATCCAAACAGTCCAACTGATTAATCAGATATTGTTATGTTCGATTTGTGTAGTAGCACGTTTCAAAGTATTTCATTCATTATCAATAATAAAAACAAGAATAGTATCAGGGGCAACTGAAGATGAAGATATTGAAACTTTCATATAATTTCATACAAACATAGAAATTATATGCCTGAGGAACTAGGGACTGGTTTATTAGTTTAGTTCATGTTGAATTTAGGATAACATAGTATTGATTAACGAGAAATTTATGAATTGCCACATGATTGTCATAAAAACTGCTGAGAACTATTTATAGCAATGAGTACTACTAAATGATTCTTCTAAGTATCACTAACATTCAATGAAGAATATGTTACTCTAATAATAAATTATTATATATATATATATATCGAAAGGTTTAACTAAAATAGCATAGCAAGATATCATCTATGAGAAATGGCTAATTTATTAAAAACTTATGGAAGTTGAAAATCGTTCCTGAACCATTATTGAAAAATTATCAATATACCATAAGAAACTGATTTCTACCTTTATTTTAAAAATAACCAATTCCTTTTTTGTTAATCTATATCTAGATTTGTATATTCGATGAGTTCATCCAATGTTTTTAAATATTACTGTTTAAAGTGTAGGCATATATATATATATATATATATATATTTATATATATATATATATATATATATATATATATATATATATCTATATATATATATATATTATATATTTAATATATATATATATAATATATATATATATATATATATATATTTATATATATATATATATATATATATATATATATATATATATATATATATATACAGAGTGACCCAGAGCTACGTAAACGGTCCATAACTTTTTTGTCATTGAAGATATCGATATGAAATTTTCAGAGCAAATATGATTGACTAAGTCTATTTTTCAAAATTATTTTGCGGAAAATTGAACTTCCGGTTTTGCCGGAAGTGATATCCACTTTGTTATTTCAAATAGAATACCCTGTATATTTTTTGATTTTCTATGTAATTTATAATAAAATTTTCATAACATTCTTCATACTTAAAATGAACAGTTTTCGAGTTATTAATTTTTTTCGTAAAATTTTGACAGTTACGTCTTCAACAAAAAGAGGCTATAACTTCTTTGTTAGTAGGTCTATTGATATGCGGTTTGGATTTTTGTAACCTTGAATCATTGTTTTATTTATTTCATGTCAAAATTTTCCATATTTCTAACTTATTATCTAATAAAATCTAGGGTGAAGTTGGAAAATTTCAAACGCTAATAATTTTCTTATTTCTAATGGAATGCTATGTATATTTTTGCATTATTAAATTTGCTATTCAATTACCTCTCGATTTGTATGACCATTTCTTATACCTAAAGTTGATAATAACAAAGATATTTTATAATTTTGTAATAATTTATATATCAATACACTTGAGAAATCGACTAGCGAGTTATTTTTGACGTATCCATGGATACCAATTACGAAAATTGTTTAAAATTTAATTGTGTCACCTTTTCTGTTCATTAGGTTTGTAGCACCTGATGCTGATATCCGAAAAGATATTGAAAAAATAGTAATTCTAAGGCTTCTTTCAGACGAGGACGCTGTATCCCAGACGCGCGTATCTCAGATACAGAAAAAGCATGCAGTTAAATTGTAGCTTACACACGGCATTCGGCAACGCATACAGTATCGCGCGACAGAATTTTTGAATCTTCGATTTTCAGCCGCCCGGATACGAAGGAGTATCCGGGATAAAGAATTATCATGGTGGCTTATGGACCTGTTCAGACATGCATACTTGTGCGATGCAAAAATTTCGATTTCAGAGGCGGGCAGTATTTTTATTCAGAATTGATAGCGAGTTCGAACTGCAGAACGCACTCTTCAATATTCATTTTATGATAACGACTGCACCGCACTGAAATTTGTATTTGTAATGAAAAAGTATGCCAAAAGAGTATCGGGATAGTCTGCGGCTGTGATTCGGTATCCCGTATACAGAATCCCGCATACAGCATCCTCGTCTGAAAGAAGTCTATGACGTTAATATTCAATAATTATTGTTGCTTATAAACAACATATGTTTGTAGTAGACTGATGTCAAATTGCAATGTCAAGTTTGACATTATCATTTTGGTCAGGAGGAGAACATTCGCATGATCCAACAGTTATCCAAATTATACATTTCAATGTTATACAGAAAGAAATCAATGCTTATTAATAACAGAATCACAAAATGTAGTTGAATCAGAATCAGAATATTTTTGGTGATAAATTCTACTAGCTAGCAGAACATTTCGATCCGCTTCTCCAATACAGTAAACCATATTATTTTATCATTACTTGTCGCGTAAAATCCATTTTATTAACTGAAAAAAATACTAGAAAAGGTGACACAATTAGATTTTAAATAATTTTTAATATTGGTATCCATGGATACGTCAAAATAACACGCTAGACGATTTCTCAGGTGTATTGATATATAAATTATTACAAAATTGTGAAATATCTTTGTTATTATTAACTTCAGGTATAGAAAATGGTTATACAAATCGAAAGGTAATTGAATAGCAAATTTAAGAATGCAAAAATATACATAGCATTCCATGAAGAATAAGAAATTTATTAACGTTTGAAATTTGCCAACTTCACCCTAGATTTTAGCATGTAATAATTTAGAAATATAGAAAATTTTGACAAGGAATGAATAAAACACTGTTTCAAGGTTACAAAAGTCCAAACCGCATACAAATAGACCTACTAACAAAGAAGTTATAGCCTATTTTTGTTGAAGACGCAACTGTCAAAATTTTACGAAAAAAATTAATAACTCGAAAACTGTTCATTTAAGGTATAAAGCATGTTATGACAATTTCATTACAAATTACATAAGAAATTCTAAAATCAAGAAATATACAGGGTATTCCATTTGAAATAACAAAGTTGATATCACTTCCGGCAAAACCGGAAGTGCAATTTTCTTCAAAATAATTTTGGAAAATAGACTTAGTCAGATCATATTTGCCCTGAAAATTTCATATCGATATCTTCAATGACAAAAAAGTTATGGACCGATTACGTAGCTCTGGGTCACCCTGTATATATATATATATATATATATATATATATATATATATATATATATATATATATATATATATATATATATATATATATATATATATATATATATATAATAAAGTATAAACTTTTAAATAAAAACTCTTTGCTTATGATTTAGATACTGTATTTAGCAGAAAAGAAAAGTCGAAATTTTTCGATTTATGATCTATTTATTCTGAATTGATAATTCTTTATGATGTTTCACCAAGTAATGTGCGAGAATTCAATCTCAGTTATATATATATATATATATATATATATATATATATATATATATATATATATATTTATATATATTATCAACTAGGATGTATTGACACATGCATGCTTGGATCAATCGAGTTTTTTTTCAAAACTGAAATTTATAACCTGGAATAAAATAAAAAAACGAACAATTCTTAATGTTACAAATCTTACTTTCGAAATTCATTTTAAAAAGATATGAACCATAGTGACATTGTTATCACAACAGAGTCGACATTTTAACTGCTACGTGAACGAAAATTGGTTTTTCTATAAATTTTTTCTTCTTTTTTATTTTGTTCACATTGATAGCGACACAACAAGTGTATCTTTTACTTAGTTAATAAAATAGATTCTATTGTACGTTCTCATTAATATTTTTTTTATATATACAGTCTCTATGTGCCATTCTGTTTCGTTGGAAGGACCAATATGTTTATATATACAATATATACAATATATACAATATGAAAAACTTGGTTCACGGAATGAACCGCGTAAAAGATTTGAAAAATCTCGCGAGATTTTTCAAATCTTTTACGCGGTTCATTCCGTGAACCAAGTTTTTCAAATACTTCCGACCGCGGAAATCTTTCTGAACATTATATACAATATATATATATATATATATATATATATATATATATATGTAGATATATATATATATATATATATATATATATATATATATATATATATATTATATATATATATATATATATATATATATATATATATGTATATATATATATATATAGTATAAATATTTATATATCTATATATATATACATATATATATATATATATATATATATATATATATATATATATATATATATATATATATATATATATATATATATATATATATATATATATATATATATATATATATATATATATATATATATATATATATATATATATATTAGTGGGGTCGGTTAACTAAAAATTCTATCAAAATATTTCACATCTGGCAACCACTGCGCTCTTTTGGATTCTGATAGTACATGGGTAGACGCGTTAAAAAAGACCGGGACACAAATTTTTCTGATCCTCTAGTGGCGTTGATGATGTAATCTATATGGCCGCCATCGTTTTGTAACACTCTTTTAAATTTCCCTGTATAACTCGGATTTTTGTTTGAATATCAACCGATATTATCAGTGATTATTAATGTGGAGAAAATGCGCTTTTCAACGGTATAAAAGACATTATTGACAGCTTTGTAATTATAGAAATAATTGTAACATAATCATTTTTTTTTGATTAAATTTTGGTTTTTGTCGAAACATTTTGCTAAATATCTCGAAACCTATTGCATATGGCTGAAAATTGGTGAAATACTTTTTGTTTGTCAATAAATTAGCTTTGAAACGGTGTACCTGACTTCTATTTTATAATAAACAGTTACTGAAAATGTGCCAAAACAGTGTAGCATTGCACAGTTATGGCATCAATGTAATTTATATGGGTTCAGTAAAGTGAGCGGCTTTATGACTGTTTAAGTAGGGAAAGTAATTTTTAATTTTTGGTATATATCAAATAAATTGCATCTTGTTCAAACCAATTGGCACTTTCTTTTTCGTTTTAAAATCAGTGACATTAGGACATCTAAGATAACTGTAACATACGCTTCATTCATTAGGTACAAGAATGAGAAATAAGAGAATCTATAATACAATATTATTATAACTTAATATGCAAATTAAGTATACATAAATATATATATATATATATATATATATATATATATATATATATATATTTATATTGTAAAATACACTGATATTCAAAGAAAATAATGATATGCAATAATATTTAATGGAAGGAAAACTAAAAATTCTTCTTGTGATTAACGATCACTGTCGGAGCACTGTCCTTCACATACACAAAGTTTTGTACATCGTATTCCTATTTTAACACATTTACAAGATGTGCATCTCTTCTGTTTCTTCTCGCGAGACAGTCTTTCGGCCTTTTGACTGTCATATTTGTTCTTGCAAGATTTGTGATATTTTGCTTCACGGGCTACAAGTGTCTGTAAAATACCATTTCCATCGTCCAACTGATTCAAGTTTCTAATAGCACTTGGAAGCTCACCATGTTCTGCAAAAACTATAAGATTCGTCGCCGTTGTTAAATAACCTTCCTACTTCGGAATTATTAGGCGCTCTTTGGAATGCTTTTGGCATAGCAAACACAGGTCCCATACAAACGGAGCTAACACTGGTATAGTTGTAGCATCAACCAATTCATGTTTCCTCTTAGTTCACATGATTGGGTAATTTTTTTCGATATGGTCGACTTAATAGACCGGGAGATGGTGACACAAAATATAAGATCATTTTTACTAGTATGGCGGTTCTTCAGGGGTGTAATTACGTAAAGGCAAAAAGGAAAATGATGGACATAGTGCTGGTACCGGCGGCCCAATCGCGTGGGCGTTAATCGAACGCATCGGATAATAATTTTTTCATAGCTAATCATCGTCGAGTAGCCATTCACGAAAATCACCTTGTCATATTTTTAGGACAGTTCCCAATGGCCGCCATACCACTGCAAAGGAGTACTTTTTTTAGCCAAACGATTTGTACCAGTATTGCATTTTAATTTTTGACAAAATGTGACCGTTGTTATTTTTCCCATACTTCTAGTAGGGGGAAAAAGTGCTGCCATACTTGAAATACTTATTTATTTGACACGTTTCAAAAATACGAGTGTAAAATCATTTTTTACATCATGGCATCATTGTATTCTCTTCGTTTGGATGCAATTGTACCTAAAAAAAATTATTATAGATTGTTACTATGGGGCGGACGACTGTCGTAGCTGACTTGAGCTAAAAAGTGAAAAAAAAATATTGGCGATTTGTACCAGTATGGCATTTGGAAATTTGGAAATTATACGATACAATGTGACCATTATTATATTTGCCACACTTCTAGTAGAGGGAAAAAGTGGCGCCATACTGGTACAAATCGTTCGAATTACGAATAAAATCTTAGGATTTTGAAAGAATATTGTTCATATTCGCCACCTCCCACAGATGTGTCATTATCAGACTTCTATTTATGATCATACAAAGTACTGTTAAGAAAAGTTTCAGGGTGGTACAAATCGTTTGGCGAAAAAAAAAATTACTCCTTTGCAGTGGTATGGCGGCCATTGGGAACTGTCGGAAAAGAATGGCAAGGTGATTTTCGTGAATGGCTTCTCGACGATGATTACCTATGCAAAAATTAGCCTGGTACAAATGGTTATTTGTATGAATTGATTTATTTAAATTAATGTATTCGCGTCGGTATGGCGGGCTGTAAGTCACACCCGAGAAGTATGGCATTACGCTACCGCCTACTTCTTTTTTTTTCGACTATCTGAAAATACAAGCATTTTTGTGGAACAAATTGTTCGACAATCGTTATTTATCCAAAGCGTTCGATTAACGCCCACGCGATTAGGCTGCCGGTACCAGCACTATGACCATCATTTTCCTTTTTGCCTTTACGTAATTAGACCCCTGAAGAACCGCCATACTGGTACAAATGACCTAATATTTTGTGTCAGCATCTCCCGGTCTATAAGTAATAGGTAGCTTTTTTATACAATGACGTTTCTCATACATTATCTGACTCAATAAGGACATATCTGACATTCCAAGACAGTATTTGAAATCTTACATTGCTACTATAACTGTGTAATGCTACACTGTTTTGGCACATTTTCAGTAACTGTTTGTTATAAAATAGAAGTCAGATACACCGTTGGAAAGCTAATTTATTGAAAAACAAAAAGTAATTTACCAATTTTCAGCTATATGCAACAGGTTTCGAGATATTCAGCAAAATGTTTCGACAAAAACCAAAATTTAATTAAAAAAAATAATTATGTTACAATTATTTTTATAATTAAAAACCTGACAATAATGTCACTTATACCGTTGAAAAGCGCATTTTTTCCTCATTAATAATCACTGATAATATTAGTTAGTATTTCAACAAAAATCCGAGTTATACAGGGAAATTTAAAAGCGAGTTACAAAACTATGGCGGCCATATTGATTACATCATCAACGCCACTAGAGGGTCAGAAAAATTTGTGTCCCGGTCTTTTTTAACGTGTCCACCCATGTACTATCAGAATCCAAAAAAGCGCAGTGGTTGCCAGATGTGAAACTTTTTTTAGCTATCACACCCCACTAATATATATATATATATATATATATATATATATATATATATATATATATATATATATATATATATATATATATATATATATATATATATGTATGTGTGTGCATCAATAACATATCCCAAAATTCAATGCTATGAATATTAGAATAAATTCAATATAGATTCAATAATCTTAATCTCGCATGTCTTCCTTCTGAAAAAAGTGTTCCTTTTGTATAACTTCAACTTAGTTTTTGATTAAATTGTTCTATAGAATATTTATTGTAGATGAATCAGAAATTTGTATTTTATGTAAATGTATGTATTCCGAGTCAATATATAAATTTTTAATAAGCATTGAATTCAAGAATATTTTTCAAACTTTGGATTGATTGGGCCGATACTTGGTGTAAATTAATAAACATATTAAAACAATGGTTAAAAATAACAATTTACACATTTATTATAAGAAATAACGCATGACGCACGTTTCGGTGGAACTTCGCCTTCTTCAGATGCTAATGGCAAACTAACTATGATTCTCTGTTATATCGAAAACAAGAAATGACAAATTATGTAGAAGGGGTAAATACAAAGATGGTTACAAATAATTATTAGAAAAGGAAAAACCAATTCTGAACTGCTAGTCAGGTAGTTCGGTAATTTTGAAAAGATTAAGAAGGGGGCTTGAAGTATGATCGATTTGGCTATTCATTAGGAGACCGGAATGCTTGTATTTATTTATCTGTAATGATTCTAAAAAATTAAGTTTAATTCCCTTACTTTCAGTATTTAATATTTTAAAATCGAAATTGAATGTGTGATTTTCTTGGATTAGATGGTTTGCATAATGTGAATCCGACTTCTGATTAACAAAGCTACGTTTGTGTTCTGAAATTCTAGTTTGAAAACTTCTGAAAGTTCTACCAATGTAAAACTTATCACAATCGCCACAATTAATTTTATAAACTCCTGATTTATTATCTTTATGAACTTTGGATTTATTATTTTTTATATGATTTCCTAAATTATTACCGGTACGATAAGCAATGTTAATGTTGTGCTTAGATAAGAGAGATTTAAGTTTTTTACTTGAATTTCCGATGAAAGTGAGGCTGTTGTATTTGATATTATTTTTAGTAAGGGGGTACACCTGGTTAATCGCATTTTTGAAAAACTTTTTATCTATCATATTGTCTATAATATTGGGATCATAATTATTATTTACAGCAATTTGTTTAATTATATTTTTCTCGATGTTAAAATTGGCATTTGAGAGTGGAATATTTACTAAACAATGTACCATACTATTGAAAGCTGCCATTTTGTGTTGAAAAGGATGTAGCGAAGTACTATGTATGACGCTATCAGTGTGCGATGGTTTGCGAAAAATTGAAAAATTATGTTTGTTATCTACTTTTGTTATTTTCAAATCCAAATAGTTAATCGAGTTATCTTTTTCCATCTCTAATGTGAATTTTATATTAGGGTATAAAGTATTAATGAATGTTTGAAAGCAGTCTAGTTGTCTAAGAGTACCAGTGAAACAACAAATAATATCATCCACATATCTAAACCAATAAACGAATTGTCGACTAACAGGATGATTATGAATTAACTGTTCCAATTTATCCATGAATACTTCAGCCAACAAAGGGCTCAGCTGGTTTCCCATAATTAAGCCTTCGATATTGCTGTAAATATTCCATGGAATTCCATGGAATTATGCCTGGAACAGAATTATTTTAGTTTCAATGATAAGATTTACAGCAATACTGAAGGCTTAATTATGGGAAACCCGCTGAGCCCTTTGTTGGCTGAAGTATTCATGGATAATTTGGAACAGTTAATTCATAATCATCCTGTTAGTCGACAATTCGTTTATTGGTTTAGATATGTGGATGATATTATTTGTTGTTTCACTGGTACTCTTAGACAAACATTCATTAATACTTTACACCCTAATATAAAATTCACATTAGAGATGGAAAAAGATAACTCGATTAACTATTTGGATTTGAAAATAACAAAAGTAGATAACAAAAAAAATTTTTCAATTTTTCGCAAACCATCGCACACTGATAGCGTCATACATAGTACTTCGCTACATCCTTTCCAACACAAAATGGCAGCTTTCAATAGTATGGTACATTGTTTAGTAAATATTCCACTCTCAAATGCCAATTTTAACATCGAGAAAAATATAATTAAACAAATTGCTGTAAATAATAATTATGATCCCAATATTATAGACAATATGATAGATAAAAAGTTTTTCAAAAATGCGATTAACCAGGTGTACCCCTTTACTAAAAATAATATCAAATACAACAGCCTCACTTTCATCGGAAATTCAAGTAAAAAACTTAAATCTCTCTTATCTAAGCACAACATTAACATTGCTTATCGTACCGGTAATAATTTAGGAAATCATATGAAAAATAATAAATCCAAAGTTCATAAAGATAATAAATCAGGAGTTTATAAAATTAATTATGGCGACTCTGATAAGTTTTACATTGGTAGAACTTTCAGAAGTTTTCAAACTAGAATTTCAGAACACAAACGTAGCTTTGTTAATCAGAAGTCGGATTCACATTATGCAAACCATTTAATCCAAGAAAATCACACATTCAATTTCGATTTTAAAATATTAAATACTGAAAGTAAGGGAATTAAACTTAATTTTTTAGAATCATTACAGATAAATAAATACAAGCATTCCGGTCTCCTAATGAATAGCCAAATCGATCATACTTCAAGCCCCCTTCTTAATCTTTTCAAAATTACCGAACTACCTGACTAATACTTTCTAATAATTATTTGTAACCATCTTTGTATTTACCCCTTCTACATAATTTGTCATTTATTGTTTTCGATATAACAGAGAATCATAGTTAGTTTGCCATTAGCATCTGAAGAAGGTGAAGTTCCACCGAAACGTGCGTCATGCGTTATTTCTTATAATAAATGTGTAAATTGTTATTTTTAACCATTGTTTTAAAATATTTTTCATCTATCTATCTATATATAGGTATATATATATATATATATATATATATATATATATATATTATATTTATGTATATTTTATTTCAATAATCTTTCCGATCCGTTACAAAACTATTAATATTGTCCTTTCAGACCATCGCGATTGATATGGATGGTCATATTACCTTGCATATTTTACTCTGTTACTTTTGTGGAAAGTAAAAAACTCAAAATACAAGAAGATATTGGAGTGATATTGAAAAGTTCCTCCGAACAAGATGAACATCGTAAAATGAAATACTTCAATGAAAATTCATTTTCGGAAACAGAATCTCGTTATAATTCCCAAAAGAAAGAGAAATCAAAAGGAAAAAAGAAAAATATATTTCAAGGTTCTAGTAGTTCTGAAAGTGAAGAAGTTATCAAGGATAGAAAATATTTCAAAAAGAAGAATAGAACAAATTACAATAAAAAAATAGAGAATATAGATTCGAAAACGAGTGAAGAACTGGTTCAGAAAGGAAAAAAAATTAAAGCCGTGAAGAAAACAAACAAAAACTCAAACAATTTTTCAGAATTTACATCGAATCGATTCAGAAAACGAGACATTATGGACGAAGCACTAGAGAGTTCAGGAAATAAGGAAACAAGACTCAAGACTCCTAAGGGAAAACGAACAAAACAACATCCTCAAGAGGTGGATAATTTCAAAGGACTTCATAAAACACGACGGGAACAAAATAATTACGATGCATCTAATCACAAAATAATTACGATGCACGAATCTGATGAAACTCTGGTAGATGACAAACGAAGTAACAGTGGCTATTGCAGTAATGATAGCACTTATGAAAATAGATGTTCAGAAAGTGCAGCTAACCCCGGACACAGTCTGGATGAGGAAACACAAGAGGAATTTGTTGAACTAAAGAAAGTTAGATATAGTAAAAAGTTCGCTCATGAAAAATTGTCCAAAAAAGAAAAAAATAAAGAAGATGAAAATATTCTGAAACTTCATAGAAAGGCAGAAACCGATCCAAAAAATACGAAGAGTTCTAAAAGGATAAACAGGTAACAATAACTAGATATGTATATATATATATATATATATATATATATATATATATATATATATATATATATATATATACAAGCACTAATTTTGGCATAAATTCTCGAACACTTGGACACTCTTGAAAAGAAAAAAAGTTTCTTAGATATTTTTTTTATTATATATTCAGCATACTTTTTCCAAGATAATGAGTTTTCAACAACAAACACCGAATATGATTTCATAAACCAATTCAATCGGTTCTTCATTAATGTGAATATCAATCAAATCCAAGTCAATACGCAACCGCTTGTAGCTGGATGCGATGACAATCAGTTTGGTTTTATTAACATTCAGTTTCCATCTATTAATTTTTGAAAATTGATGGGCATATTCCTGTAAGTTATTAACGATGTTAATGCAAGCTTCATACCATTGTCGCAATAAAATAATAAAGTGTCATCATGAAATAAACTGAGTGAGTGGCCACCAGGAAACTAATGAAGGTCATTTAAATATTGAATAAATAAAAGCGATCCCAGCACGCTTTCTTGAGGAACCCTATAGTATTTGACATTTTCCCAATGATGTATAGTTGATTTTAGTAATTGGTAAATGATTACTCAAGTAACTCTCGAACCAACCGATCACACTGTCATTTATACTATAGTAACCCAACTTATCTTCCAACACCACCCGGCGAAAGTCTCAAAATCTTTCTTGAGATCAGAAATTCAACTATTAAAATGATTTACCCTTGCTTGTAAGTGAAACTAAGTATAATTTCATGATAACCTTTAAATATGAAAATATATCTAAATACTTAGGGTGCGGGTGACGAAAAGGAACAAAATCATTGAAATTTCAAATGAGGATTTACCATATCGTAATTACAATAAAGAGTAACAGCAGTTGAACATGCAAAATTTGCTAAACGCTGTTTCTCTTTTGATTGTTGTGGGAAATTCATGTTGCTAGCCGGCAATTTGGTGGCGTCAGACAGATGGACGTGAGAAGGTTGCACTAGAAGTGGAAAGGTTGCGCTAGGACGCGTTACGGAGATCCGTCGTAACTCGGCAACAGTCAGTCATAGGCAGCTTGAATAGATCTCAAATTGTTCAATATTTTTGTCCTGAAGTACTTTAGATATTCAACAGTTTCCGAAAAGACTAATCTTTTTCACGCTAAACGCGGTCAAAATTTGGAATTGCTAGAAAACCATTCGTAATGGCATCAAAATATCTAATATAAGTTAATTGATGCAGCAACTTTGCAAGAACCAATCGCAGGAAGCTCAAATTAGCCTCGAGTCGTGAAGATTTCAGTTATCGAAAACTTTATCCACAACTCATTGTTTTTTCGGGATTAGCGGTCAAATTTGAAAAGAACTTTGCCGAGTTACGGCAGATTTCTGGAACGCGTCTCAGCATAACCTCCCCACTCTCTTCCATCTAACTGCAGCACATTCCCTGGCTACATGCATTTTTCCACACACTGGCCAATAGTCTAAAGAGAAACCGTGTTCTAGAAATTTTGTAAGCTCAGAGGCTATTGGCTCCTGGTCTCTAAGTTCGGTGTAGTATGTATATGTTCGGTGTAGTATTAAGACTAGGTACTAACCAAAATTATTCCTTAACCTTTCTAACTCCTTAATATGGCGAAGCAGAAGCGGCACGCATAAAAGTTCGAGAGGGTTGAATTGGGTACGTCCCACAAAAGTGTATCACCCTGTAGGTATTCAAAAATGCTTAAGAGCCCCAAATATTGAGTTTTTGAAGAGGAATAGGTGTGCTGAATTTCATTCAATTATTTTGAAAATTATAGAAGGAAACTTAGAAAAAAACAAAAAAAATATAAAACTTTGGCACCCTGTATATCAGAGACGAAGCTGCTAAGCATATACGTTTATATAAGATTTTCATCATAAAAAAATGTCCTTTACAAGATGTAAAAGTCCTGCTACAAAAAACTGACTCACCCTATATATATATATATATATATATATATATATATATATATATATATATATATATATATATATATCTATATATTATTGTTACATTTTCAACTATGTGTAAACTCTTGGTTATGAGTTAGGACCCCGAAATATACCATGAGGAATTTATATTCATATTAGTGGAATCAGGCCAAGTGTTTCACTTAATTTGATTTATAATTTTGAACAATATTCCTTCAACAGTAAACCGAGCAGTCTTTTTGTTGGCGCTGAGAAGCACCTTTTGTTTCACGACGTTTTACCAAAATCTCCTTTGGCATTTTCAAGTTCTGCTGTACGTCTGGTGACTCGACGGCAACTACTGTTCGCTTGTGTCTGGGTTTTATCGGCATTGGCTGGTCCCGTTTCCTGATTGGCCGGTTCGCTGCATAGGCTCAGCCCCCTCACTTCTTGGCTTGGATTTTCTTCGTCGATGTTAGTTTTTACGTCTTGTATTGTTTAAGGCGTTTTCGTGTTTTTTAAAATTGTTTTCCAAGTTAGTGGAATATTTAGAGCATCGTCTCGTTTGTTTAGTTGTCCTGAATTTTCTATTTCTAGAGCTTCTCTTATGGTACGGGTCCTGTAGTTTTCTATGGATGCTATTTCTCTTGATAGGTCAAAATCGATTCTATGACCTGTTACTTGACGATGTTGAAAAAGGGCTGATGTTTGTTTGTTCCTGATGCTATTTTTATGTTCTTGAATTCTTGCTGGTATTTTTCTGTTCGTTTGTCCTATATATGTTTGGCCGCAGTCTGCACAAGGTATGCTGTAGACGCCGTTGTTTTCTAATCAGACTAGAAAACTAATCGAATATTTCGGGTTCCTAACTTAAAATCAAAAGTTTACAAATTAAAGTTGAAAATGTAACAATCTATCTGCTAAAGTCTATCTGGTCATTAGTGATGGGTGTGTTCCTTGAGCTGGCCGACGTAATCTCTAATGCTTCTAAAAGGTCCATCCTCCTTCCTTTGATTGATTTATTATATTCTTCCAATCTGGTGCGATTATTCTCGCACCAGCGATATGCCAATATTGAAAGTACCACAATCAATACATTTTAATTTATATACACAAGACTGTTTGTCTGGATGGCACTCGATTTTATGCAGTGCCCTCTATATATTTATACCTAGATCAACGTCCTTACCGTTATCCATACAAAAATTTGAAAAAGAAACCAAAATACGTAAGTTGATAGCGAAAAATAATTAGCGTGAAGAGTTCATAATTGATAAAGTAATATCAATCAATTAATTAATATTAAGAATGTAGATGGTCAAAAATTCTTTTTAATTAACTTTGTCCTCAAATTGATTCACATGATCTACAATAGGTTGAATAAATACAATATAAGAAAAATAAGTACGAATAAAAGTAATTTCCGTTTATTTTTGATCATTAAAAATGACAGGCAAGCATTCTTCAAAAATTCTGGTTATAGGTATAAATAATAAAGTTTAAACTTTAAACTAAAATACACTTGGCTCAAGTTTTACTATATAAAAATAATTAGATACTGTATTTAGCAGTAAAGGATAGTCGACATGTTTCGAGTTATGAGCTCATTATCAAGAAGAATATTACATCTTGTTTTATAAAACAGACAATAGGAAAGATGATACCTGAAAATCAATTTGTTCGTTTACAAGGGGTAATTTACTGTTATGGGCGGAACTTATTTCGAGAATTTCAAGGAGGTCAAGGCGCTTTCCTTTATTACCTGAATGCAACAATTGGGTTTTGTTGAAATCCAGGAAATAAATTTTATACAATGTTCGGAGAAGCCAGTGGTATTTTTATTTTTTAAAATTGACTTTTTATGTTCGTCAAAATGAATGTTTATATTCCTTTCTATTTGTCCAATATAGAAAGCAGGACATTCGTCGCAAAATATTTTGTAAACACCACTGTGTTCTTCGATGTTAGATTTTTCTTTAGGTATAAATTAGAATGAATTGATTTTATTGCTTTTAATATTGGTTAATCTGGTGAAACATCAGCTCTAGATTGGAAGAACATAAAAAAACAATCACCCAAATTAGGAACGCCCCCAGAGTTTCGGAACATTGCATACAGAGATATTGGAGGAAAGGAAACACACGTGTTTCATTCCTCCCTGAAGTATGTGTCAGGGCGTCGGGCAGCTTGAGTTTGGGATTAACTCCTTCAGCCAGGTCAGAGGATACACTTGTATGTACAAGTGCATCATTGATGGGTGAGACGGGATATTTATGGAACATAGGAAGTGTGGATAGGGTTCAGAGGATTAATACTGGCCCAGCAATCGCCTTGTAAGTATGCAATCAGTGACTTACTATTTACGCCATGAGGAAACTTCTGAAAAAAATTCGTGGCAGACCAGTCGACCCCGGGGCCTTCCAAATACTATCCAGCATACCTAAGTACTTGGCTAACTAGCTTGGTGTAACGAAGGAAAGAGCATGGACCTTTTATAAGTTTTAGAGATTACGTCGGCCAGCTCAAGGAACTTACCCATCACTAGTAACTAAATAGACCTTAGCGAATAATTATAAATAAATAGATTGTTACATTTTCAACTCTAGTTTGTAAAATCTTAATTATGAGTTAGTAGCCCGAAACATATGTTGAGTAAGTTATACCAATTTTAGTGAAATCAAGCCCAGTTTTTCATTTCATTGGATATATTTATATATATATATATATATATATATATATATATATATATATATATATATATATATATATATATATATATATATATATATATACAGCGTGTCCACCGATGAGGTGCCCAAGGGAAAAAACTTTTTCATTCACAATTTTAGGATAAAATGGTCAAAATGCTATTCTTGATGAAAAGCATTGCTGTTTCAAAAACCCCATAAAATTCAAGTTTTACAAGACCTACTTTATTTTATATTCAATTTTATGTAAAACCCTATGAATTTTTCCGGAAATGTGATAATAATCTAGTTAGTGACTTTTGCTTGCGATATTCCTAGGTAATTGTCAACTTAATTTTCAAATTGTCATTTTTTTTGAACTATGCTAACTCTTCAATGAAGAATATATCTTTTGAAGTGCTATGTTATTAGAGCTGTTTCGTTACAAGTACGCAATCAATTAATGTAATAAAAATACCCGAAAGTACCAG
Source organism: Cynegetis impunctata (assembly GCA_030704885.1). Taxonomy (NCBI): domain Eukaryota; kingdom Metazoa; phylum Arthropoda; class Insecta; order Coleoptera; family Coccinellidae; genus Cynegetis; species Cynegetis impunctata. Next base: position 316,428 of record JARQZK010003616.1, read on the forward strand.
AAACGAGGAAAAAATTAATAAAGGAAATAGTACTCAATATACATTCATGAGGTTCAACATGAAATTGAATATAAAATGAAACATGTTTTGAAAAAATGAAATATTATTTCATCTTATGGAGTTTTTGAAGAAGCAAAACTTATTATCAAGAATAACATTTTCGCTACCACAAGAATTAAATTTATCAGAAAGCCTAATTCTTACAATGGAGTAATCTTTCAACATGAAAAGGGACTGAAGGATTACCCTAACGAAAATAAAAAAAACTATTTTGACACTGTTGAGAAACTAGGGTTAATCATTTGCTGAACTATTTTTTTGATACAATTTCCAATTCAAATCCAGTGACAAGTGTAAAATAAGAACTAATGATGTCAGCATCACACTAAGAATAGAACAAAAATTGATATAATGAATTGTCGGTTTCTTAAAATAATTTTTTGAAACATTTTTATTTTTATTTTCTATGGAATCGAACTTGTCTGCAATAAATCACAAGTAAAAAACAAGTATGAAAGACTCAAGATAAACACGTATGGATCTGTGATTTGTGTTTTGCTATTAATTCAAAGCGTAACACAATTTAACTTTTGTTTAAAATTGAAAGTCTTTTAATCCTTTCTCAAATGAACCTCATGAAGATGCGTAATCAAAAATTACACACTACGTTTATAACATCGGTGACGAAGCATTCGAAGTTCAACAATAGACATTTAAGTAGCACTTCAAAGTAAAGAGTCGATTATGAAAAATGTTATTATTACAGAGCATATTTTAACGAAATTGCACTAGGCGACACATAACTAAATAAATAAATGTATAGAGACCGGATGATTATACCGGATATACCGGATTTTATAATTGCGAAAGTGTACCCCATAGCGAAAACGAAAAAAAATTCCTATTTCCGAGAATTTTTCTTCGAATAATGACTCAGCTTATAATAAAACATTTTCTTGCTTATATTTTTTTGATAACTTTAACTGAATGCTATGAAGTTGGCATTCAACATGAATATTTGATATTTGATTTTTCAAATTCGACTGCTTGGGCCGAAAATTTGTTGAAAACCTCTCCAACCCTCCCTCAGTCGAAATTTTGATCGCTTGAGAAAATTTTGAGGAAACGCTAAGAAACATTTTCAGATTTATATTATATCAGAAATGTGTATTTTGCCATTACCGATTCTTGAATTCGGAATGAGGTAGTTTTTTGTAAAAAAATGGAAAATATCATTTGTACCTGAAGATGTAATCCATGACACCACAATTTAGCCACTTTTCAAAACTTTTTACTTACATATTCTACGTAAGTTATTACAACTGAAAACCACTTCAATTCCACCTTGAATAAAATTTGAAAAAATAGAAAAATGGGTAAATTCAAAAGTTGTTTTCATTTACTGGAATTTTTCGTTTTTGATATATTTAAGTTATAACAAAATACAGTAATTATAACATTGGAAAATAGTTGTATGTTAAAGATCGGAAAATACCTTAACTTTAATTCAAGTGTTAGCAGTGGCCAATGACAATATAATACTAAAAAATAGGAAATGTATTAAATTTTCTACCTGTCGCAATAATCATTGAAAAATATTTCCTGGCTTTTCTTTAAAGTTTCTTCATTCTGATATTTTATTTTTGGTAACGATCACTTGTAGAGGCTACAAAAAAATTTTCAGCCATCGCAATCAAGTTAGTAAATCAAAATATTCAGAAATGTTAGTTCAGTAGCATTTCATGTATATGGCTAATATATAAAAATAAGTCAAAGTGATTTGCTGGCTTCCCCCTCTTCTGGTAACAAATGAGAATGTGATTCTGACTAGGGGAGTAGGCGGCTCTATGTTTTCCATTAGGTAGCAGTAGGGCTTAAAATTGCCATTAATTCTAGCACACAACTCTACAAGATAGCAAGTCAATGAATATTTGCAGCTCTTGTGTTTATTATTACTAAACAAAGATAAAATTCTAGGAAGAGATGTTTTGAACAATATCTTTGACAACTTCAAAAAATGAAGACGGCGGTAATGATAATAAATAACTGTTGACTTGATGAAAATTTTTCTATCTATTCATTATTGATGGTATCAATAATAGATAGGGTAATTAGCTACGAACAGTAAATAGATAAAGAGATCGTGAATCAATCACGTACCCATAAATATTTATCATATTTCTTGATGTTTATTAATTCAGTTATATAAACTTGACTGGCAACGTTCTCCATTAATAATAAATATTTTATTTTTACTACACGAGTGCAGTAATGGTTTAGCCACACGTTCCATTAGTATTACGTCCAAATATTGCAATTTAGCTCATTATTGCGTATTGTTTACACTCATGATTTTTCAGATTAACCTGCATCTTTCGAGGACACCATCTACAGTAATCTACACAATAGTTTAACGTTAGTTGAAATAGATCTGAAAAAGCTTTGCACTTTTTGTCATGACCTATCTTTCATAGGTATAAATTTGTTTTCTATAGACCAGTCATTGTTATTGGATTTTCAAGTTCCTCAAATTTCCGCAAATGTTCAAAAAAATTCTTTAAATCGACTACCAGGAATATTTTTTTATCTCTCATTCTTATTTCAAAATACAATTCAGAAATGCGAAGAGTTGCTCTTTCAAGATTGGAGCAGATCTTGATTTAGTAGAGGAACTGTACAAAAGCGAAAACTGGCCAAATAATGTCACCATCAGACGTTTTCGGTTTTTTCTTGGACCCAGAAAAGATTCCCAAACGACTGAAACTGCATCGTTCAAATCAAAAAATGGAAAATTGTGAAAATAATTTCGTTATAACAAATAGCAATGTTCAGTCTATAAGAAGTAAGATTGACATATTTAGAGGTTTTTCTAAATGAATATAAAGTTGACATTGCTTGTATTACGGAGCACTGGGCATCTGATGATTCTCTTAGGCGGATGCATCTTGGGGATTATAAAGTTTTCTAGGGTTGATGGTTGTTACGGAGGCGTAGCTTTGGTGGTGAGAAACGGAATAAAGTTCAAACTATCTGAAAAAATAGACAATACGTCAGTCGAAAAACAATTCGAGATGGCTGCTATCGAAGTGCCGAAGTTGAACGCCTTGATAATGGTAGTTTATAGATCACCTTCAGGAGATTTGGATATTTTTTTGAGTAAATTATCAAATGTACTCGATGAAGTGTTAATAAGTTGTTATGTGTCCATTTTTGTGGTGGGTGACTTCAATGTTGATTTGATGGAGTCGAGCAGGGAGAGAGAAAATTTGGTTGAAACTTTCGAATCATATGGACTATTTCCGATGTTTGATAAGGCAAGTAGAAATACAGACCCTACCTCCACATGTATAGATAATGTTTTTTCTAACATCTCCCGGGATGCTTGCCACACGACAACATTCGATCCTGGTTTTTCTGACCATCTGACACAGAGACTTATTCTCCCTATCGATTCACCTGTGGAGAGTGAAGAGAGGTATGTAGTACAATATGCAGTAAATGAAGCAAATAAATATGTCTTCAAGGAAAGGTTGAACGCAGCGGATTGGTCAACGGTTTTAACCAACAAAGCGGATAGAAGCTTTGAAAACTTTCATAATAAGTTTTAGGAATGTTTTTTGGCATGTTTTCCTAAAATTAGGACTAAGCATCGTAAAAATGTGGAAGTGGTGTCTGAAGAGACAAAATCTCTCAAAAATCTCATCGATGCTGCTCAGATCATTCATAAAGTGAAAAAATCAAATGAATCAAGAAATTTGGTAAACTATTTGAAGTCACGTTTGAAAAATAGTTACACGGAAAATGTGAGAATCTCAAATACTAAATATATAGACAATGCATCGAATAGGGTGAAAGCTATTTGGGAGGTGATTAATAGGGAGTCAGGAAGAACATCTCGACAGGACGTCAACAGTCACCTAGAAGCAAACGAGATGAACTTGTATTTCTCTAGTGTTGGATTGAATATTATCAACGAGGTCAATCCATCCGTGGAGGATGCTATGACACTTTTCGAGGGTGGGACGGTTGTTACTCATTATGAGTCCATGTTTTTGCAACCAACAACGTCCCACGAAATGACAGATATTGTGAGAGGATTCAAAAATAAAAAGGCCACTGACATATATGGAATGTCAGCTTCTCTTTTAAGAGAGGTGATCCCTTTCATTGTGCAGCCACTTTGTGTGGTTCTCAACCAATGTATAGAACAAGGATTATTTCCTAGAGAACTAAAACGAGCCAAGGTGACTCCTGTTTTTAAGTCTGGTGACGTGGATGACTGTCAGAATTATCGTCCGATATCTGTTCTGCCTGTTGTCTCCAAGATCCTGGAGGAGATACTGAAGCGAAGACTTTTGGCGTTCCTTTTGAAGAGATCATTTCTGGATGCCAGACAACATGGTTTTCAACCTGGAAAATGCACAAACACGGCATTGATAAGTTTGGTTGAGAGGATTTCGCAGGCTTTTGACGAAAAACTAGAAGCGGAGGCCACAGCATGTGATTTGAGTAAGGCATTTAACTGCATGGTGAGATGCACTGTGCTTGCAAAGATGGAACGTTGCGGAGTTCATATTTAGCGGAAAGAACACAATCAGTTTTCTGGAAAGGAGAAATGTCCTTAGAAACTGCTATAAATGAAGGTGTACCGCAGCGTTCCATACTGGGCCCTCTGTTGTTTGTTGTGTATGTTAATGATCTGCCAGGGAATGTGACCTCTGAGGCAACTATTCTTTATGCTGATGACACAACTTTCTTCAATACAGGGGTGTCAAAGGAGGAACTCATGACTAGATCTCGACTGTCACTCAAGCAATCGGAAGCGTGGTTCAAAGCCAACGGATTGAAACTAAATATCAATAAAACAAATAAATTGTCCTTCAGTTCATCGAAGAGGAAAGCTGAATCGATTAAAATCTTGGGAGTTGCTTTGCAGGGTTCGATTACCTGGTCGGTTCATATCTCTGGAATAATTAAAAAGCTTTCCTGTGCCATATACACGATCCGCAGAATGAGGTCCGTCGCAAGTGAGAGCATCGCTAAATTGGCCTATTTTTCAAATTTTCACTCTATCGCAACGTACAATATCATAATTTGGGGATATAGTCCAGAGATCCACGGTATTCTACTGAAGCAAAAAGAAGCGATTAGAGCAATTTGTGGTGAATCCAAACTATCTAGCTGCAGAAGAATCTTCAGGGATCTCGGAATACTCACAGTGTTGTCCGTCTTTATACTATCATGCCTAAAACACTTACGTGCTAATAAGAAGCTTTTTCTAACAAATGCTAATATGCACACGTATAACACTCGTGGGAAAGAAGATTATCTCACTGAATATCATAGGCTCAAGAGAACTCAGATAGGAGTTAATTATTATTGTATTAAATTTTATAATAGGTTGCCTTCACGAGTCAAGGAACTGCCGGACAGAATATTCTTTAGGCGTCTGAGGTCTGCTCTGTTGAATCATCCTCTGTACTCTTTACAGGAGTTTATGGAATTGAGCAATGATGCCTTCTAGTCTGGTCTGACATCTATGTTATTGTATATTGTTTTGTGAATGTTGTGATTCTGATTTTCATGTTTTTATTGTATACATGGTTCTATGTGAGATTGATTGATTATAAGTTGTTCTTTATTTGTATACATCTACATACCTGCCATGTAATTATTTTGATGGTTAAATAAATTATTATTATTATTATTAAATGAATTGGACTACCTTAATAATTTCGATGTATACCTTACAGATTTATTTTCCCCTTCACATCAATCTTACCCCCTTTACACATCAATTACGCATTTCTTTATACTATTGGTACGCTTTGTTGAGTCTGTGCACTGTTATTTTTTTGTGTGTATTATTTTGACCTCATTATATTTTAAGATATTCTACATTTGACAGACTTTTGAATTATTCATCCATATTGTTGAATTACTACCATTTTTGCATTGCTTAGTTTAACTAATTTTATTACCGAGACTTTTTTGTAGGTCCAAAAATCAAGATGAAGATTCTAGTGAAGAAATTATACCTAGAAGAAGGCTGAATTTATACGAAGATGATGAAGGATAAAGAAATAAATCTGGTAACTCTTTAATATTCCATTTTGTTGTTGATCTGTTTTCGTTATTAAATACTATTTTGGAAATATACCTTGTTTGCATTAATCGTGCTGTCATAAAGGGGTTATTGTGTTCATTGTTCCGAAAACTTACAAAACAATGAATCTTTCGAGATAAGTAACAAAAAAACTAAAAAATAATCTTAACCTTTACCATTTTGACATAATATTGAGTACGTATATTACTGTGAGTAGTAAGTGAAATAAAACATAAAATGATAACCAAAACAAATATTTCGAAATAAGTAAAGAGCAAACTATAATATAAGCAGACACTGCCTTTGAGGTTACTTAGGAGGTATTTAGGGCATGAAATCGTTAAGCGCGAGCAGCAGCGGAAGTGGCGGAGTATAAGTGATACGAGGGTCGTTCAATAAGTCCTTAGAAAAAGATAGGAAAACACTGTTTTTCAGGGTAAATTTTTTTTATTTCTCAACATAGTCTCCTTTCAGCTCTACACACTTTTCCAAACGTTTTTCAAAATTTTTATGCCGTCCAAAAAATAGGATTTCGGAAGTCCTGCAAAATACTCATTCGTTTGAGCAATGATGTCCTCGTTGGAAGTGAACCGTCGTCCGCCAAGCCATTTCTTCAGATTGGGAAACAGGAAATAGTCACTTGGGGCCAGATCTGGTGAATAAGCAGGATGCTGCAACAATTTCATCTTCAATTCCACAATTTTGGCCATGGAAACAGCACAGGTGTGCACACGCGCATTGTCCTGATGCAAGAGGATTTTTTTCTTCTTCAAATGCGGACGTTTCTCTTCGATTTACTCGCTCAACCGTTGCAATAACGACGCGTAATACGGCCCTGTTATCGTTTTTCCTTTTTCCAAGTAGTCGATGAAAATGATGCCCTGCGTATCCCAAAAGACTGTGGCCATCACCTTGCCGGCCGATGCCACTGTTTTCGCCTTCTTTGGAGCCCGTTCACCCTTGAAAATCCACTGTGATGACTGTCTCTTCGTTTCTGGAGTGTAGTAGTGGATCCAGGTTTCGTCCACAGTTACATATCGACGGAGGAATTCGGCAGGATTGCGACGGAAGAGCGCCAACATGACCTCAGAGTCGACCACACGATTGCGCTTATTCTCCTCTGAGAGCAAACGCGGCACCCATCTTGCCGAAATTTTTTTCACAGACAATTTTTCATGCAAAATTGAAGCGACTGTACCTTGTGATATGTCTGTGGCCTCAACTAATTCGCGCACTTTAATTCGTCGATCGCTCAAAATCAGGTCGTGGATTTTATTGATGATTTCAGGAGTAGACACCTACACTGGGCGTCCCGGACGATGTTCATCTTTTGTGGATGAACGGCCACGTTTAAATTCATTCACCCAATTGTAGACTGTCGCAAACACAGGTGCAGATGTGCCATAAACTGCATCCAACTCGGCTTTGATTTCTTTCGGCGTTAAGCCTTTCAAATGGAAATGTTTGATGACAGCCCGGAACTCGCTTTTCTCCATTGTTATGTATAAACAAATGTTGTTGACTTTAATCGACGATAGAAATTGACCTACGTCATGGATCGAGCTGAAATTTTGACAGCTTTCCTATCGATAGTGCTGCTAACGGAAAAAAAATCTTTACCGATACTACGAGCGCCATCTCTTGGATTTTCTAAGGACTTATTGAACGACCCTCGTATAATAAGATCACAGGACTAGAGGTTCTTGGTAGATATACGTGTGGCTTCAACCGAGGTTTCAATAGTTTCGCTGGATTATGTTCTTTGCACTTATTTAGTGATGGCTATTGAAGTTGTTGTTATAAGCTACAATATTCAATAAAGGAAGGTTACAGGAATCGATTTGGCATTTAACTCTCAGTCTTTAATGTGCAGTTATGATTAGATCAAATTGAATTGCCTTCTGCTAATTGATTAATGTTCTTGAGTTGGAGTGAATGTCCTTGTTTCTAATTATCAATATTATTGTGTAAATAAATGTGATATTCTTTGAATTACTTGTTCAAAAACATACTTTCACAATAACAAGGATAAATATTATTGCGTAGAGATTCAAAGATAGGGTATCTTTACCAAGATTATCGGTTTAAATCAGTGATACTGCAAACGTGTATAAGTAAACCTTGAGAATAAATTCGTTGTTATCAACTTACCGTTTCATTTATTTATCAAATTGAGTATCATCTCATTCAGTTAAGTAGCAGAATATTAATTAAGTATACTGATTATACAAGGAAATGCACGTGAGCAGTAGCAAAACTCAGTTACTAAGGTCATATATCCCCCTCAGTTTTGTTTTATCTTATGAAGATACTCTTTACCCACTAAGTCAATTAGAGGACATGTGGAGGTGAGTAAAACTTTAAAACCCATGAAAATATAATATCTCCACATCAAAATGGCGGCTGTTCAGCAAAATATTAGAAATACCTGTAGGGCACTTCCATAAGTTTATCTCAATCAACGTACGAAATTTCTTCCTACTTAATATGTAGTAGCTCAAAAATGCAAAAACCACGAAAAAACATGAAATCACTACATACAAATAGTAGCGGCTGAAGAGATAAGTTTAAATTTCCAAAATAATTTTGTCAATTCAATATATGTAGGTATCAAATTTTAACTGTTGAATTCAATATGCAGAAGATATGGAGTTTTCGTAAAACCTTCAAAAACTATACGAAAACCAAGAAATCTCTACGTAAAAATAGGGACATCTAAAGAAAACATTTAACTGTCGAAAGGTATAAAAATATTTTATGAATATTTCCCAACTGAACATTATAAATATTTGATAAAGTATCTGAGGACATTTTTTTATTAGGCATATTAGATATATTGAAGCAGAGTATAGTTCAATTGAAATTTCAGATCAATTTGTTTGTTAAATATGGTACAAATATTTTAAGCAATTACAAAAGCACCTGAATTTATTATTTCATTCCATAAGTGATATAATTAAGTTTATATCAACTTCTTCATCAGTATTTTATGTGAAGTAAATATAATAAATCTTTTAATAATCAATTTGTCCATCACTACAACAAGGTTGGTGTATACTATTGATGAAATTTTGTGGGTGTACTACAAGAATCCACTTTAGTGTTCATCATTGGATCTTTTTAAGTATAGCATTATCAGATGTATTTTCCCCGAAAATAGCAGACTATTGTACTGTATAGAAAGAGAAGAGTGAGGGTTGTTTTTAAATTCTGGACCATGCTTTTTAAGTTTTTTTAAATGATATACAGGGTTTTTCAACAAGAGGTACCGGGTTTTGGTAGTGAATAAAATACAAACTAAACTAGAAAATTTCAATATTGTTACAGTAATGTTTAACATGACTTATTACAATTAAATATGAAAAATAATATCTGTCAAATTACCGCCACGGCTTCTGTGACATGACACAACTCTTTAAGCAAAATTAGAGATTACGTCGCTACACATTTGTGGTGGGATTTCTCGAATTATGTTCCGAATCTCGTGTTGCAAATCCGGAATGGTTCCTGGATGGACCGCGTAAACCTTACCTTTAACATAGCCCCACAGAAAGTAATCTAGGGGCGTTAGGTCGCACGATCTTGGCGGCCAGTTAACATCACCATTTCGCGATAGGATTATTCCTCTCAATTTCGTCTGCAATAAGACCATAGTTTCTCGGGCGGTGTGACATGTCGCACCATCCTGTTGAAACCACATATTGTTATATAGCTTCCATATCCCTTAAATCTGGCTACAAAAATTCGTTTATCATGGCGCGGTAACGTTCACCATTGACGGTAACCGCTTGACCGCCTTCATTTTCAAAAAACTATGGCCCGATTATGCCCCCATTCCACAAAGCGCACGTTGGGAGTGCATAGGCTTCTCGTGAATGCGTCTTGGATTTTCACTGCCCCAAATGTGACAGTTTTGTGTGTTTACATACCCACTCAAATGAAAATGGTCTTCATCGCTAAACATTACCCTCTTGCAAAAGTCATTATTAACAGCCTACTTTTGGAGTATCCAATTAGCAAACGTACGTCGCTGCAAGTGGTCGGCTGGATTTAGTTCTTGCGTTAACTGTATCTTGTATGGGTGGAGAGACAAATTTTTTGTTAAAATTCGCCACGTTGTGGTTTTGCTGAGAGCCAAGTACTGCGCACGTCGTGGGACAGACATTTCTGGATCTGCAGCCACACTTTCACGAACCACTGCAATATTTTCCACAGAACGGCATGCACGTTCACGTACTGGAGATTTTACATCTTGGACAGATCCATCAGTTTCAAACTCACGCACAAAACTGCGAATTGTTTTTTCTGTTGGGTGGTCATGGGGATCAAAGTAATCACGAATTCTGTGAAATGTCCACCACTTCTTAGCCTATAGGCCTTGAAAATGTTAATCCAGCACTGGATTTGATACAATACAATAATTGATTGAGGCGCCGAAAACAATACTTTTTTGTTACCTTCAGACTGCAGAAATACCATCTATATACAAATATTATGATCCTTACGAATCCTCTTTTATTACATAATATCAAGGTTTGAATATGATAAAACTAAGTCTGTTGATATTTCAAAACTGAAGTAGATGATAAAATAATACTGGATTGTAGGTATTATTTGTGTTTCTGGTGTTCATAGAGCTGTTGATACGATTCAGAAACTGACCAGTTGATTTCAATGGGTAGGTGTATAACATCCAAAAATAGACTAGTTAATTGTCCATGACATACTAAAATATACCTATTACAAATGTAATCGAATTTCATTCATTAAAACATTTTATATTCCATTGTGCTTATAATTTTCTAGAGCTTCATAACACAACATAATAATTCAATGATAACATTTTCATTTCACTAATGAATTGATATATTCTCATGACCTAATATTTTAAGTTTGAACTCGCGCATAATTTTTTTCGTGAAAAACTTGATAATTCATATTTCTGTTTTGTATATTTTCGTTGATTTAGTTCTACATAGTTTTCTCATAAGTTCTAATCAACTATATATTTTATATGTATATGTATATATTTTCGATTAGGTTTTATTTCAACATAGATTAAATTGCTTATGTAATACATGAATATAAATATAGGTATATATATATATATATATATATATATATATATATATATATATATATAAATATATATATATATATATATATATATATATATATATATATATATTTATTTTTCACTTGTATATTATACGTTTATTTCACCTTGGATACGGTTGCTATAAACACACTCATTATGCCCTAGGCCATTATGCCCGCATTTGCGGGCATAATGGATTAAAAACGCCCGCTTATTATACTAGGAGAAATGAAGCAAATTTCATTGCTTAAATACTTCATATTCCTTGTCGTATACGACTCTGGATTTCTCCGGCAATGAATTATTCGCAGCTTTGGCTGCACTTTCTATGATATTCTTGGGTAAATTCATTTTCATTTCCATTATTTCTATGAGACTACACAAAGAAAGCAGAAATGACATTCACTAAATATGATGACAAAAATATTCACAAACGTCAAAATATCAACAAATGACATGCCTACTATGAGAAGGAAAATGGATAGGAGCAATGAAACGATTTTTAAATCGCTTTTTCATCATAATATAATAATTTTTTCGTGAAAAATAAAATCTTGTATGCACCGCGTGCGTTACTAGATCCTTATGCCCATCGGGCAACATTCATCCCTCGGGCCAGAGGCCCTCGGGCCGAATGTTTCCCTCAGGGCATAATGATCTATATAACGCACTTGGTACATAAATAACTAATATATATAGTTCATCGCCAAACTTGGCACATTTAAGTGTTTTTCCATGGAGAAGACTTTCTTGTGATTTATAAAATTCAGCTTTGTAAAAAAAGTATTATGTTGAACGCGAGTAGCTGGTGTTGCGCATTCACTAATTTGTATTAAAAATCAGGGCAGTTATATATGTATATGTTATATAAGTATACAGGGTCAGTCAAAAAGTAGTGAAGAAATAAAATTGCTTTTTCTTCAATAGAACAGCCTATATTTTATATCATATTTCAATTCTGCTCGAAATTCTGAACAAAATTCAAATAGCACATTATTTCCTGAATTCAACCGTTTTCGAGATATCGAATTTTGAAAATAACTTTTCAATGCTCTCAAATTTATTAGAGAAAAAGCACGAAATGATGGATATTTATTATGAAAGTCACACAAGGTGGAGTATGTGGATATGATTACAATTGAATTATAATATTTTTACAGAAAATAAAAATGCATAATTGTTCGGGGTTGACAAAAATCCACGAAACAAGTTGTAATAAACAACAAATTCTATTTAATAAGGTGCTCAAAGTGTACCTCCTGACAGTAATGAACTCGCGGAACAAAATTTTGTAGTAAATTTAAAATCATGTGAAGAGGAATGGTTCTTGCAACTCTTAGAAATTTGGCGGCCTATTTTCGTATACTACATTATTTTACTATCAGGAGTTAAATGGTTAAAACACTTTGAGCACCTTACTGTATAGAATTTGTTGTTTATTACAACTTGTTTCGTGCACTTTTATCAACCCTGAACAATTTCTGTAAAAATATTATAATTTAATTGTAATCATATCCACATACTCCAACTTGTGTGACTTTCATAATAAATATCCATCAATTCGTGCTTTTTCTTTAATAAATTTCAGAGCAGTAAAAAAATATTTTCAAAATTCTATATCTCGAAAACGGTTGAATTTAGGAAATGATGTGCTGTTTAAATTTTGTTCAGAATTTTGAGCAGAATTGAAATATGGTATAATATATAGGGTGTTCTATTGAAGAAAAAGCACTTCAGTACTTTTTGACTGACCTTGTACCTATACTTAATTTTTATTTAGTGTGATAGATTTTGAAAAACCCTAAAACTTTTTTATCTTGACATTCTTCGCTAGCTATCTTACTTCAGTAAATAATCGACCATTTCCATACATATCAGCGTGCCTGTATATATATATATATATATATATATATATATATATATATATATATATATATATATATATATATATATATATATATATATATATATATATATATATATATATATATATATATATATATATATATATTTGATAGTTTATATATTCCATTCGAAAAACTCATAATTACTAAAATGATTAAGATTGGAAAAAACATGATAAGATTACATTCCTATTACAGTTCAAAATAGTTATTTTCCTAACAAGTGCGGAAAGTGATACTTTCCCGCACGCGACTGCAGTTGACAAGTGCGTCAAGCAGTCAAGTGCGGGAAAGACAGTTTACGCATGAGTTAGGAACATTATTTTTTCTACGACCGTATATACAAAAAAGTATACCAACCCATTTTTCAAAAATTATTTTATTCCAACAAACATAATAATATACAAAACTTTAACTAAAAACTACTAATTATTATAAATATTAATATTGAAAACACAATTTGTTGCATTCTGTAGACTAGTAAGAATTGCCGGTCCAGTGGAGTTATTTGGTTTCAACTGGAAGGTAGATGACGTCGATGAGGATGGCATCGGTTGCAGGTCGCATAAAGATGACGATGACGGTGACGGCAACGGTTTTAAGTCATTTGTAGTACAGAGAATTTTATTTGATATATTTTTCTTCTGATTCTTGGAGTCCTCCAAATAGCCCTCAGCGACAGTAGTAGACTTCCAGCCACCGAGGCGCTTTATGTTGGTTATTTCTTCGCCGGAGTATGCTAGGAACGTTGCCGAAGAACGTATGAAACTGTGTCCATGTATAACGTTCCGGATTAGGTAGGCGTAAATATGCAGCAATCTCTGCTGGCATCTTACCAAAAATGTTTACGCCAACGCATTGAACTGAGCATTTTCCATTCTTATAATGAATAAAAAATCGGCGGTGTGGAGTGGTAGGTGGTCGTAAATCTGCGTACTTTCTGTACAGCGTCAAATAGGTTCCATCATTTATTTCTTCAGATAAAACAAATGATCTTAACGAATGATTTTTGGAATCAGAAATTTTCAGAACAATTAGGTTGCCTTTATCTTGAATGCCGTCGACAGTGATATTTACAAGCTCGGATCTGCGGAGAGCGCCAGCCAGTGCAAAAATGGTACTCACTTAAATCATCAGGTATACCTCATTGTGAGCTAGCATAACCCTGGATATATCTTCTTTGGTAAAAACTTGCGCTTTCTGTGCTCGAAAACTAATATTTTTTTGTTTAAGAAACGACTTTAGCTTATGGAAGTTTCCTATATCCAAATTTTGTTTTATTTTTACTGAACTTTTTACCATCGAATAGCGGGAACATAATGTATTAGATTTCAAAACCTTACTTAGGTCTGAAAAATACTCCAGAAATACCTCTTCCGTATAAGTTTTGGCCCCTTTCTCCTTACACCATGTAACAAAATGGCCGTATTGCTTTTAATCCCTTAGTCAGGATTTGGCAGGTAACAGCTCGGAATTAGCTTCATTTGCAGCCTTCAAAATGGCTTCGGGAAGTTCTTCGTCGGATGAATCCATTAATATTATTGTATCGGATTCGGTTTAATTTAGAAGAAGATTGTACTTATTCGGTTACTTCCAAGACGTTTTGAACAACTTTGACGTTTTAGTAACAATTACACGCCTGGGTTGTCATAGCAATTGATAGCAAACCCAGGTGGTTTGATAGTTGTTTTGTGACGCTCCTTTGAAGAATGTACATGGTTATATAAAAAATATCTTTATTATTTTATATTTTCAAAAAATTAAAAATGCTACAAAAAGCTAGAAGAGGTTTAAATTTTATTTGATGGACTATTTCGTGAATATTTATTTACCTGTAGTAACAATAGTTATAACCTCCGAAGTAAAAAACTATCTAATAAGGTCAAAATTTGCATAATTTTACTTTCCCGCACTAGTGCGGGAAAGTGACACTTTCAAAACTAAAATGCTTGCAGGAAAGTGGGTTAAAATGCACGGTCGTAGAAAAATAAATTATTGTTTTTTTATTCACTCAATTCATCATGTTAATAATTCATATGGAATATTTTCAAATTTTTACAGATTCTGATAGTGAAATTCATCTGGAAGACCATCCATGTATTATCAAATCTCAGGACATTGATTATAAGGATAAGTTCGGAATTGGATATGAACTCTTCCATTACATGAAAAAATATAGAAACAATATTGCCCAGGTAGTTTTAATCATTTCATTTTTTCAGTGATGCAATTTCAGGTAGATTTTACTCCAGGAAAAATAAGATTCATCTTCAGTCAAACTATTAACATTGATGCGATCTGTATGCTACTAGGCAGATGTGATCTATTCACACACACACACACACACACACACACACACACACATACACACACACACACACATACACACAAACACACACACACACACACACACACACATACACACACACACACACATATAAAAAAAAATATACATATACAAACAAATATACATATACATATACATAAACAAATACATATACATATACATATACATATACATAATATTTGTATATATATATATATATATATATATATATATATATATATATTTATATTTATACATATATTTTAATATATATATATATATATATATATATATATATTATATATATATATATATATATATATATATATATATATATAGATATACCTATATATATATATATATTTATATATATATATATATATATATATATATATATATATATATATATATATATATATATATATATATATATCAGGGGCGGCTAGTCAAAGGAGGCTAAGGAGGCTAAGCCTCCTCAATAATATTCCGTGTATCACTAATATATTATATTGAATAGTCAGCATTCAGCATATTCATATTAATCAAAATCATATTATTTTATGCACCTACCTTTCTTTCAACCTACATTATATAGTATAATTTATTAATTAAGATAGAAGGTATTTACATTTACTGCATTTCATTCATTTCAAGATTTGTGGCAACGCTGCGGAAGGCTTAGAAAGGTACCTATATTCTCAACGTTCATTATGCCTGACACAGAAAAGCAAACAACTGTGCAAATACTCCGAATGAATACCTACTTCATTGCAATAGAAATGCAAAACACATGTAAATGGCAACACCGATAAAGTCCAGTCTCATACAATGTCGACCAATCACAACTATAGAATTTCGCGTGACATCGAGTGAATTCGTTGGAAAGCATTAATTGAATCATAGTGTGATCGTAGTTACTAATGGCAGCGTGTTTACTTTAGGCCGCTTAGGATTTGAGGATTTAATTCTATACCTAGTTGAAAGTGAGGAATTTTTCACCGATAAAGTAACTTTAAATACAGCACGCGGATTAATATCCTACTTACAAGATAAGGAATTTATATATTTTTTAAACATCTTTGAATTAATTTTTGAACAAACAGAAATAGTTTTTCAAATCTTACAGCACAAGTTTTCAGATGTAATTTACTCACGAAATCGGCTCAAGTTTCTTTTGGAAAAAATTTCAGAATTTCGTACAGAAGTTTATTTTAAAAAACTATTATCTGTATTTCAAACTACTGATGATACGACTCAATTTAGCCCAAAACGAAAGAAATTCAGTTACGCAGATATGGAGCTTCACTATAAGCAAATATTTTATGAAATTTTGGATACTATTAGGGGTCAAATAGAAATGAGGTTCTCTGATTTGAAAGAACTGCATTTCTTCGACATACTCAATAAAAATTTGTTAACCGGATTTTCGGCTAATTTTCCAGATAACCTTTTGGAAAATTTATGTCAAAAATACACTTTTTTTGATAAGGTGGCCATAAAAAGTGAACTGTGTGTTGTTTATAATGACAATGAAATTTTGGGGCAAAATGAAAATCATGTGAGGACTATTAAATACCTTTTTGATAATGATTTGAATCAAGATTTACCCCAAGTTTATAAACTCTTATGTCTAATTGTTTCTATCCCGGTGACACCGGCTTCCGTAGAGCGCTCGTTTTCCACTCTTAAGAGAATTAAAACTTATTTACGAAATTCAATGAGCCAGGATCGTTTGAAAAATATTATTGAATGGAATTGGCATTTACTTGGTGAAAGTTCATATTCATAACTTTATAAAGAAATAAAAAACTAACTTTTCACAGGTTGAAATAAAAATCTATTGAGTAAACGCGTTTCGTCATAACAGTACGAGATGAAGTCAATGTTATGACGAAACGCGTTTACTCAATAGATTTTTATTTTAACCTGTGAAAAGTTAGTTTTTTATTTCTTTATAAAGTTATGAAAAATATTAGTTTGTTGTCTATTGAAAAGGAATTGGTAAAACTTTTGGCGAAAGACAAAAATTTTTATGAGCATATTATAGATCATTTTGCTAACCTTAAAGATCGCAGAATCCCGCTAATCTTCAAAAATATATAATAACTTTCTATTTGCTCTCACCAGCTGTTAACAAATTCGTTAAGTAGGTAGGTAGGTACCTATTTTGTGGAAGAAAAAAATTTGATGAATAGATGAATTGATTAATTGGCTGAGAAGAGTTTTTGTGAATATTGTAAATAGGAGTTGTAGGTCTCAAGGTAGACACTCGAAAGTGAAAACAAATTAACAGCTTAGGATGCTTGTTTCACTTTGATCTTCTTTAAATTATAAGGCGGTTGACCTTGAAATATTAAAAATTTTCACCTATGGTGTATTTTTTAACACCTCTTGTAGCCTCCTCAAACCAAAACCTCACGAGCCGCCACTGAACCAAATAACTGTTCAAAGTGCCGAATTCTCAGGATCCTGCGGTGTCCCTCGTACAAATTTCAGTTCAAAGTGCGTCGTGATACATTTACTTCAACATTAGGGTCTTGGAAGAAACCTGAACTATTAAGTTTAATATTTTTCCTGGCTAGGTAGAACAATTACTATAGTATTTCCTGAAAAACTATTGAATACATCTTATTTACATTTTGTCCCCACGATTTTATATCAGTATCCTGTTCGCTGTTGAATTAGCAAATATATCACTATATATTTGCCGTGCGTCTTTACCGTTTCGATGAGTTGATAGTACCTACGAAAGAGACGAAGAATATCATCCAACTATTCTCATCTAGCATGTTGTTTAGTGAGACCAGTGCGTTCGGCGAGTAAAGTGTTGTCATAATCAGTGAAGTTCACAGAATCCTGTTAAGATTTTTATTCACGAAATGAATAATTAATATACTAATTTTAGCGTATTAATATGTAAGATGCTAGCACATAGGCCTAGTTTAGTTTAATTTTTATTGATAGTTATAAATTGGTGTGTTTATTTTATTTTTAGACAGAAATTATCAGGAACCTGGACTCAGGCTCCTGTCCAATTAGTACCCAGGATACTGAGAACCATCCGGAATCCTGAGCAGATCATATTAAAATTATTGTTTCTGAGCAATGATAGCTGAAAAAATTAGATATGAAAAAATTTAGAACGACCCTCAGAGATTAGCGGCTGAAAAAGAATGCAAAAGTATAAAAATCTGCGAGAATTTGGCAAAAAAAAACTAGTTTCTGAAATGTCAGCTCGTGAAAAAAGGCAAGCTTAATCTGAAAACTCGTGCAATTGAAAATATGGAAAAACTGATTTCTAGCGATCAAGTACAGGGCAGTGCTTTCATGCCACGAAAGCTACAAATGAAATCTCTCAGCTGTTTTTGTGATGAGGATGGGTTTACTAGAATACTCTGCAAGATCAGGGCAAATATTTAAAGACGTCTACTAAAGTGAGACGGAATCAAAAGATCAGCCAGATGATATGAGCGTTTCAAGCGATCTCACTTTATATTTTGAAAATCCAGAAGTTTTAGCCACCATGCCTGATTTGCAAATTGACCCGAGTAATCTCTTCTCAGACTTATCACAGGAGCCATTAAGAGAAAAAAGAAATCAAAGAAAAATCCTAGAAATAAAAGTTGATACTGTCACCGAACAACCAAAAAAGGAAAAAGAAATGTTAGCAAGGGAAGTCAAAGTCAAAAAGCGGCTTAATACAAAAAACAAGACTCAAGACAGAAAAAGAAATTTAATTCTAGAAGACAAACACATGAAGAAAATGAATCAAAAAAAGCACAGACAAATAAATACGAGTTAAGTGACTGCGAGTGCCTTATATGTGGTGTTCTCTACAGTGAAGATACGACAGGAATCGACTGGGTTCAATGTCTAATATGTAATAATTGGGCACAAGATGGATGTATTAAAATCTTCATTATTAACATACCTTGGCTATTCAGCTGATTGTGATTACAAAAAATAGTTTGAAAGAATTGAAACGAGACTGTCAAAATTATTATTTTTGTTACTAGATTTAAGTAAAATACTAGATTGAAGTATCGTTTAGTCACAAATTGTTACAAAAACTGCACATTGTTACGTTTAAGAGATATTTTATTCTTGAGAGAGAGATTAATATTATTTTTATGTTCAATAATCATTTGATGATTAATATTCCTGTTGAAGGCTGTTTCAGGTATAGAATTAATATCTAAGCCAAGTTTAAAACTACTTCTTGTTATTATAAAAGATACTTCGACTATTACAAATTAATGTTAAGAGCAAATTTTAAAAAATTGTGAAATAAACGATTGATCTCGATTGATTTTTGTTGTTTTCCTCAGTTTCCTGGTGACACTCTCAGTTTCCTGTAGCTCGATTTTTTTTAAATGGCCATAAATCAAAAAACATTGAATATTTTGACTGTTCCGTTTAGGATAAGCTAAAAGACACTCTACTCTAGTTATTAGACTGAATTTCGCAACCAGAATGTATAAAAAATGTTGGGCCGAAAGACTCGAATTCTTCCTTAGTTTGTAGAACTACCCATATATATATATATATATATATATATATATATATATATATATATATATATATATATATAAATATATATATATATATTATATATATATATATATATATATATATATATATATATATATACATATATATATATATATATATATATATATATATATATATATATATATATGTATATATATACAGGGTGTCCCACCGGAAAAGAACTCGATCTGTATATGGAAAACTACACATAGGAAAATTTTGAAAATTTGACAGTACATTAATGACGATAGGGGCAACTCGACTAAGACTAATTTCAAGACAGTGGAATTTCCGGTTATACCGGATGTAGATACCAACTTGCTTATTTTAAATGGGATACCCTGTATATTAATACGTTTTTGGATTTTACGCAAGATTCTAAGTAGATTTTATGCATTATGTCCTATACCTAAGTCTAAGAGTTTTTGACATATTTAGGTTTTTATGTCAAAAATCACGATTGTAAGCCCTAATATAATTATCAATTATTCCTATAAGGAAGCCCTTATTACTAACTTTAGTTTGGACCCCTTTTTGAGATAATAGATTTCGTATAATATTTGGATAACTAGTCATACAGGGTGTGCAAAAAATAAAATCTAAAATAAGATTGAGAAAACTGTCCAAAATCAATTTTTTTCAAATGGAAACCCCCATTTTTATTATTTTGTAGTATTTAGCATCAAAAATTAAAGTAACTTTGTACAAGGTTATTTATACCTAAAGTTTTTAGTTTTAGAAATATTGCCAATTAAATATTTTCATACGACGATAATGCCACGACCAAGTACTCTTAGTAGGCACCATTTTTGGTAAATTTAGCTTCGCCTGTCCAAACGATATTGTCCAAAAAAAGGGTTTCCTTGCGCCCAAGTTAAGATAAATTCACAGAATGCCACTCGTCTTGGAAAATCAGTTTCTTTTAGATGTTGGACTTTAGAAAATAAGTATGGATTAAATTTGTGTTTGCGTAATATTATATGAACTGTTGACTTGGATAACCCTGACTCTAATGCAGCTTGTATTACGGACAATGTTGGATATGCGGCGAAATATCTCAAGATGGCAATTTCAGTATTCTCATCATTAAGGAGAGGTTTATTTCTTAGCACTACTGTCTTACGGATCCAAAGTTCTTGAAATTTTCTATAATTTGCTTAACAGCCTTTCTCGATGGCTTTTGTTTTTGCGGATATCGGATCCGTGTGACAGTGACAGCTCAAAAAAATTTATTTAGTTTGATTGTTTCATGATGCCAACGTCAGAGCCAACTAAGAGTAACTTGGTCGTGGCATATAAAATATTAAATTGGCAATATTTCGAAAACTAAAAATTTTAGGCATAGATAACCTTATACAAAGTTACCTTAATTTTTGATGCTAAATACTACAAAATAATGAAAATGGGGGGTTTCCATTTGAAAAAATTGATATTGGACAGTTTTCTCAATCTTATTTTAGATTTTATTTTTTGCACACCCTGTATGACTAGTTATCCGAATATTATACAAAAACTCTTTGAGTAGGTCTTTCTCAACAAGGGGTCCACACTAGAGTTAGTAATAAGGGCTTCCTTATGGAAACAATTGATAATTATATTAGGGCTTACAATCGTGATTTTTGTTTGACATAAAAACCTAAATATGTCAAAAACTCCTAGACTTAGGTATAGAATATGATATATAAAATCTGCCTAGAATCTTGCGTAGAATCCAAAAACGTATTAATATACAGGGTATCCTATTTAAAATAAGCAAGTTGGTATCTACTTCCGGTATAACCGGAAATGCCACAGTCTTGAAAATATTTTAGTCGAGTTGCCCTATCGTTATCAATATACTGTCAAATTTTCCTATGTGTAGTTTTTCATATATGGATCGCGTTTTTTCCCGGTGGGATACCTTGTATATATATATATATATATATATATATATATATATACATATTTGTGAAGCCATCTTCAGGAGAATGAGAAGGGGAATCATTCAGATACGTGGCCTCAATCTGCCTACTCCACGAATCGAATTAGGAGGAATCGGAAACAATACGATTGCGTACTCTCAACCTGCCTACTCCACTAACCGTACTGCTTTCTGTCAACTATGATGTCTCAACCTGTCTACTCTTCAGAGTCAACCAACGGGTTGATCGTCGCGTGGCCGTATTTATAGGGGATGGTGATTGGGAGGGGGGCGGGCACTCACGCTCATCAGTGCTGGATGCACTCTGATTGGATGTGACATTGCGACCACTGAGAAGTGGTTTCCATGCTGATGGGAGTCTGTGACGGTCATCTCTGGTGTTCATACAATTTGGACGTCTTTCTATTCTTACAGCTTCACGGAAAATTCGGGATTTGAAAGATCGGATGGGAGCAATAGTTTTTGTATTGAAGAAGCGATAATGTGGCCTGTATGGGTGTGATGTTGGAAAAGGGTATTGGTGATATCTGAGTGTCTTACTGAAAGTGAATGTTCCTAAGCACGGACCTGAATTCGTTGGTTCGTTTGTCCTATATAGGAACGAGGGCAATTGGAACAGGGAATCTCATAAACACCAGGATTTTCGTTAGGAAATTTATTCTTGATGGATCTCACCAGATGGGAGAGTTTTTGTTGGGTGGTGAATATTGTTTTGATGTTTGTGATCTTGAGAGATCTTGCGATCTTATCTGTTACTCCTTTGATGTAAGGAAGGAATAATTTAGATGTAGATTCTTGGTCAGTGAGATTGGAAGGTGGAAGAGGTGGGGTGATGTTTGCGTATGTTCTTGTTGATTTGATATGTGTTGTAATAGGATATGTTTTAGAGTATTGAGTTCTGATTCACGGTGTTTGTCGTCAGATAGTCGAATATAGCGGTAGATTAGGGTATTTACTACAGAGTTAAGTTGAAACGGGGCGTTCAGAATTCAGATAACATATTGTATAGGTGGGTTTACGATGAACTGAATAGGAGAAGCCTTGGGATTGAAGTTTTTTGACCATGACATCGAGGAATGGCAGAGGCCCATCATTTTCCATATATATATATATATATATATATATATATATATATATATATATATATATATATATATATATATATATATTCATAAACATAAAAATATGAACCATACAATTTACATAAAGTGTATTTCACAGAGAGAAACATGTTTCATTCTCGGGCATATTGCGTATAACATAGTTGATTATCAAATAATAATAGTTATGACTATAAAATCAATGTGCTTACCAGAAATACCAAGCTGGCAGTTTCTACAAGATAGACATGCAGAACTCCCAGCACTAATATTTTTCCTTCAATTAGGAGACTAATTACTAATTTCATCGCAAAACACTTTCCATGTTTAGTGTTTTTAACACATTAGGCAGTCTCTTAAACATACGAGTAGCTACCATTTAGATCATCTTATTGGTAATAGCCTAACATAAGGGTTAGACAATTATGCTTCTATGGTGTTTTGTACGTACAATGGGATATTGGCTTTAGAGCCTATCATATATAAATAGTTTCCCCAAATTCACAGGATAATTGATACATACTGTATTTGTATTTTTATTAATAATTTTTTAAAGCTCATTATGTAATGCTTGCAAGAAATTGATGTTGTTCGTATAGGCTCTAACCTTAGAAATATTTTCGTAACCAATAACACTAATATATAAATCTGAGCGTGTCAGAACTCATGATCTTCTAAATTTTACTAAATATGAAAATTAGGTAGGTGTTTAGTTTTTATCTTTATAACTATACTCAAAATGCTCAACACGCACCAACTTTCATTCAAAAATTATGTTCAAGTGTTTAGAGCTCTAAACTCTTTCTCTTAGATCAATTACTGTTATTTTTATTTTAATATCATTTGGAATGCTATCACAGTAATTGCCAAATATGTTACGCATGATTTTTCCAATATTCGGCTATTATCTATTCAACACTAGATATGTAGAAACCTTATCGAGATGCTCATTCAATCCTGTGTTTCAAGAAAGGTGTTTGATTTTGAAGCATGATTTTTTCAAAATATGATTCAATTCACTAGAATCGCATCTCGACGCGATGCATTTTGCGCGAAAAATACTTAAGTTATGGAGCTCTGCTGCTCACGAGTTCTTATTCACTTGTATAATTTTTTATTCCCTCATTTCCTTTTTTCAGTTCTCAAGATAAGTAGTTAAAAGTTGATGTATTTTACTTCTCAACCTATAGTGATCAAGCTTATCTAATAAAATGTCATTATATATATATATATATATATATATATATATATATATATATATAATATATATATATATATATATATATATATATATATATATATATATATATATATACTACTTGATCGTATTTTTGACTATGAGACATATCCCTAAAATATTTATATTTATATAGAGGGTGTCCCAAAATAAGTTCAGTAACTAACTCTGTTTTTTGAATATCAAACCATATTTTCGGCACTACCTCCTGGATATAATGCACTCGCATTTTTTAGACTTTTCTGCAATAATTTTTGACTTGTCCTGAAATATATAACCGAATAGTTTCGTGTTTAGATACACAAAAACACAAAAAAATTCATAAATTCAGAAAAATTTCTATTTTATGATATGACGAATACTATATATCACTCCAATCATTCAAAAACTAACTCTTTAATGATTTGAGAGTATGAATCATTATTAAAAAATATTATTCTGTATAGCTAAATTGTTTTTGTTAGCTAAAATTCTGTGATGATTCAGAAATCAAGTAAAATAACTACCGTGCTGGTTTCTTCAAATTAAAAAAAAAGGTCGAACAAAAACTATTTCAGGCTTCATGAAACATATAAAAAACACATAAATCATTACTTAATGCATTACTTGTTTTTAATTATATTGATTTTTCGTTAATAGTACTATTTTAATCATAATTTACCAACATTAATTCACATATGTTTATACTTACTCCAAAATCACTGTATATATCGTTTGACTCATTTTCATTATCGAGTTTCATTCGAATGATTGCGATGGAAACTTGTAATTTTTCGAATTCAAGAAGACACTATTTCGAAATATTCAGTCATCTTAGTGAGCAGTAATTGAGTAATTTTAAAACGAAAGTGAAACCTGTTTGAGATTGAGTATCTCATGAAATCTTCCCACAGTTTATAAAACTTGAATTAGTCAGAAGTATGTATGTTTCAGCGTTTTATAGAAAACAACTATGAAGAAAATTACGGGACCCTATTACAGAAGTCAATTTCTACAGCAATTAAATTGAGATCAAAGAACTTTCGTAAGGATCACATAATAGCAGTATGTGCAGATAATCATTCTAATTCGGATATTCCTTTTATTGCTGCCACGTTTTTGGGTTTCAAAATAGTAGCTTTCGATGGATCACTCTCTGCAAAAGACACATCATTGCTTCTCAGGCAAATAAATCCAGCTATCATGTTCATAGATGAGGAGTTTATTCCAACAATGGAAGCTGCCATGAGGCAGATTGAAATGGAATTGGAATTAATAGTTTTTGGAAAACATGAAAGGTATACGATGTTCGATTCATATTTATGCCGGAACGGAGAAGAGGATGATTTCGAACCGGTAAAATTGGAAAACACTCAAGAAACGGGCGTTATTTTATTCAGTAGTGGAACTACGGGCTTGACTAAAGGAATATGTTTACCTCACTATGGAATATTGAAACAGGCCCATTCTGTAGGGTGAGTGTAGAAATGTGTTTATTGAATAGTGAAATAATGAAATTCATTATTTCCTCAAAACTTTTGATGAAACGTATACTGTTCAGTAAAGTCGTTTTTGTAATTCAAATGGCCTACAGAATATATATACCTGTATATATATATATATATATATATATATATATATATATATATATGTATATATAATATATATATATAATATATATATATATATATATATATATATATATATATGTATATATACATATATATATATATATATATATATATATATATATATATATATATATATATATATATATATATATATATATATATATATTTATATATATATATATATATATATATATATATATATATATATATATATATATATATATATATATATATATATATATATATATATATATATATATATATATATATATATATATATATTTATATATATATATATATATATATATATATATATATATATGTATATATACATATATATGTTATATCGTATGTTTTCTCGGATGGTGGAATGAATCTGAGAAAGATTCCAGGGTTCAATCCGATTTTTTCGAAAGTTTTGTTGGCGCTGAGAAGCACCGTTTGTTTCACGACGTTTCGCCAAAATCTCATTTGGCATTTTCAAGTGCTGCTGTACGTCTGGTGACTCGTAGTTGCGGCCCCGGTAAAATCTAATGCTATAATTGAATTCGTCAAACCCTCGAATAACGAGTTTGGAGCGATTTTCATGCACGCTGCTTTTTCTCCCCCAATTAACCACCCCCGCACCCCACGCAGAGCCATCCCCGTGCGCCCCTAGATAATTCCAATGACAGAATTGAATTCGGCATCCCCGAAAACCCCCGAGTAACGAGTTTAGAGCGATTTCCATGCATGCTGCAATTTCTCCCCCAATTAACCACCCCCACAGAGCTGCCCTCGTGCTCCCCCGGGTAATTCCAATGACAGAATTGAATTCGGCATCCCCGAAAACTCCCGAGTAACGAGTTTAGAGCGATTTCCATGCACGCTGCAATTTCTCCTCCAATTAACCACCCCCACAGAGCTGCCCCCGTGCTCCCCCGGGTAATTCCAATGACAGAATTGAATTCGGCATCCCCGAAAACTCCCGAGTAACGAGTTTAGAGCGATTTCCATGCACGCTGCAATTTCTCCTCCAATTAACCACCCCCACAGAGCTGCCCCCGTGCTCCCCGGGGTAATTCCAATGACAGAATTGAATTCGGCATCCCCGAAAACCCCCGAGTAACGAGTTTGGAGAGATTTCCATGCACGCTGCAATTTCTCCCCAATTCACCACCCCCGCACTCCCCGCAGAGCCACCCCAGAGCGCCCCCGGGTAATTCTAATGCCAGAATCGAGTTCGGTGGGCCTGAAAACGCCCGAGAAACAATTTTCGAGTGATTTTCCAGTCGTTCCTATAATGGTGCAAGTAGTGATGCAATTGGAAAATGCATTTTCCGGCCCAGAAGAAATTTTTCCAGAAACGGATGAACCAGACCATATAGACTCGTTTTCTGTGACCTTCCAGAACACAATTCAGAAAACCGCATCTCGATATCTGCTGCACGGCCAAATTCATTTAATCCGGCCGATTTTGCTCTAAATGCCCTAGACTAGTATATCTATGTTCAATCTGTTCATTTCCTGGATAACATTTCGGGGTTTTCCTGCCTCAAATATTGAGGTAACATTCCATGTTGCAATACGTTTTGTCCACCCGGGGATTGTTAGCACCCTCTTTCCATCTGGGGGGGATACTGAGGGCCGTAACTTCATTGATTTCTGCCATATTAGTGTTCTAGGGATGCATTCAAGCCTTCAATACGGTAGTTTCCCGTTGCTTTCCGTATCCTTATGCCGTGGACATTATCTGTTCATCCGCCTTCGGGGCTGATTTCTCAACCCTATGACAAAAGAGTGCCCTTGCCTCAGCCGTTCATCCGCCCTCTAAAAGCGACCGTTGACGGGTTGAGGGGGATAGCTTATGCCGGCTATCGTTCGGTCGTCAGAGCCTCATTAGTTTTCTGCCAGGGTGCACCGAATAACAATAGTTATCTCACTTGCAGGTGAGGTTGACGTTTGGGCTGGACTTGCTATATATATATATATATATATATATATATATATATATATATATATATATATATATATATATATATATATACTTGAATAAATAGTACCTAAATACGTTTAGACGAAAATTTCTTTCAGAAGCATGTACTTTATCGAAGTTAAATATTTTAAATATTTAATTTTTCAGTGTCCTGCAGTACATCTCATCAGAATCAGTTGTATGTTATTTCACAGCATTAAATTGGATGACATCTGTATCACTGTTGATTACATGCACAATGTTTGGTGCATCGAGAATTTTCTGTCCAATAACAAGAGCAATGGAAGCCATTCATAAGTACAAGGTGAATATCATCACCAATTTGTGTTATTTCCTTATAGAACTTATGTAACTAATCAATTAAGTATATTCCGTTCGATACGCAAGATTCGAGGGATTTCTAGAAAGCTGATTACACTCCTTCCCAATGTTTTAGAGTTAATTTGAGTTTCTCCCATAGAAATTTGAAGCAAACTGAAGATGTGAACTGTTAAATGCAAGTCACTGTATTTAATATGAATGAGCAGTGATTAATGAATGCATCATTAATTTACAAATTCAAAAATACCAAGAAATATTCCTATTGTATATTGGAGGTAGTTAGCAGATGTAAATCTATTTCAAATAAAGAATAAACGAAAAGACTTATATCCCAAAGATTTACTCAAAATGTAATATATTATGCTTTACGTTTCGTATCTACCACCCTTGAAGCTGGCCTGGTAGGAACCAAATGTAAAAAAGTGAAATTAATTGATAAAAATCTCTAAAAAACAATTATTTTATTCCATTTCTAAGTACTCTAGATTGATTGTACTAGAACAAAATTAATGAAATTCAGCAATTTGATTCGAACATTATTCTATCGCTGGAAGCTCTAAGCTAATGAAATTTTTAAAAACAAATAATGACACATATTGCTTTTAGACCAGACCTATATTTAGACAAACGGAAATAAATTATAATTACTTATTATGACCTATTCAATATAATTAAATTGCATTTTAACACAATAAAGAAGGGCATTATGTATCTTCCTCCAAATAGGGCTGACCAAGTGAAAATTTCACGTCTTCGTTTAGGTCACACACGTCTAACGCATGAGCACTTACTATCAAGAAATATAGCACCTATCTGTGAATTCTGCAATATTAGAACTACAATTAAACACATCTTGATTGACTGTCCTAAGTACTCCACCTACAGGAAGAAAACAAAAATGAAATTATTCCTTTCCGCAGTTCTTGGCAACGATAATGATGACTTGAGAAACACCGCAAGATTCCTGAAGGATATAAAAGTGTATGATATGTTATAAACGTAAATTCAGTATATTTCTGTTAAGTCTCTAAATTGTTCCGTTGTGCAAATGGTCTTTGTAATCGAAGCACATGTCTTTCTAAATAAAAAAAAAAATCATCTGCCAAAAAAGATGTAAAATTTTAAAATATCATTGATATGTGTTTGAGAGATGCGTGGTTATGTTTGTGGGTATATAGTGTGGTTGTGTGTCTTTGTCTGTGTGTATGCCAGTATTGATCAGGATGTACATTTTACTAAGGATATATTCAATTCAAAAAATATTCGAAAGTATTTGATATATCTCTATGTTTTTTCAATTTGGTAAACGGATGCTCGACAAACGATGAATAAAATAGAATGTACCTACAATACCCATTATTGTATTCCATTTTTGACATCTTACATTATTAGCACATTCTTGATATTATACATTATTCGACAGTCTCTTTGGAATATTCATCGAAAATGATGCTTACCAATACTCATGCAGAATAAATGCACCACATCATTGATTTTTTGAGGCCTCGACTTGATGTTAATTCAGTTCATTAAAAATTCGAAATAAATTTAAATACCTATCAATATATATTCAAATATATATATATATATATATATATATATATATATATATATATATATATATATATATATATATAATAGTAAGGAGGTTTATTGGGTGTGCGGTCTGTTATATATAAAAGAAATAATATATAACAGTACTGTTTAACATGTTGATGTGATGCCTTGTGTATTTGAATTTTACTCTTAAACTTAGACTCCTGATGATGTCAATAAAGTTTGACGAAATATTGAGTAGCTAGGAAAAGTAGAGTTTTCTTTTATATATAACAGACCGCACACCCAATAAACCTCCTTACTATTTCATACCGTACGGTCGATATCCTTTCATACTATATATATATATATATAT
Organism: Cynegetis impunctata; assembly: GCA_030704885.1. Taxonomy (NCBI): domain Eukaryota; kingdom Metazoa; phylum Arthropoda; class Insecta; order Coleoptera; family Coccinellidae; genus Cynegetis; species Cynegetis impunctata. Next base: position 346,489 of record JARQZK010003616.1, read on the forward strand.
ATATATATTATATATATATATTATATATATATATATATATATATATATATATATATATATATATATATATATATATATATATATATATATATATATATAGGTATATTATATGTATACATATACATATATAAATGAAAAAATAATTATATAATAATATAACAAAATATATATTAGTTTATTCATAATATCTTTCGTTTTGCATTACAGATCACACACATATCAATGTCCCCATATCTGGCATCTGTTTTGGTAGATTCAGAAAAACCTTTGAATATGAAAGAGAACAGCATTAAATCTATTTTTACTACTGGAGCTGTTTTGAGTTGTCATTTGAGAGAAAAGCTAATTGATATATTTCCTGATACATTAGTTGCAGAGAGTTATGGCCAGACAGAAGCATCTGGTTGGATAACAATGTTTTCACTTGATGAGAAAGAAGTAGCTGATAAAAAGCCTACTTCTGTTGGAAAGCTTGTTCCAGGAATATATGCTAAGGTTCGGCAAAATGATTTTACTACTTGCGCTTCAACAAAAAACATCACTGAAAAAATTAAAGTTCAATTCTATATTTTACCCAACCATCATCTTAATAACCCTATATCATGCAAAACCATAATACACATAGGAACCGTTTCATTTGTTATTTTTCATAGTATTTAACCAAAATTTTCATTGAATTTACATTAATTAAACATTTATACACATATATATATATATATATATATATATATATATATATATATATATATATATATATATATATATATATATATATATATAGGTATGTATATATAAAATAATAATAATCTTCATTGTACATATCATAGCCGCCTAAAGTTTTTAAAGGGTAATTTCCTTAAGTCGAGAGGCAAATTATTGTATACAATTATTGTAATGTAATGTGGGGACCTTTTGAAAAACGATGTACGTTTTGGTACTACTATATGGTACTTGAGTTTCTAGTTTCATGACCTCTACTTCCGAGCATTTCGAACTTTCGTATGTTTTTTTTGCATATAATGCTGGGTTAGGAATAAAGATTTTTAGAAATGTGAGAATTGACTTATATATATATATATATATATATATATATATATATATATAAGCGGGGGTCCTACAGCCTATGCCGCATCCCGCATTTCGTTCGCCACCTCCTTCTATCATTCCAGTCATCTTCCTCAATAGGTCTATCTCTCATACTATTTGTAATTCCTTCCCTCCACTGTGTTGTTGGTCTTCCTCTCCATCTTCTGCTTTGTGGTATGTACTCCAAAACTCTCTTCGGCCATCGTATACCGTCCATCCTCATAACGTGCCCGTACCATAGTAACTGTCTCGTTACCACTCGTTCTGCCGTTGTAAGAACTCGCCCAGCTTTCCTTCTTATCTCTTCGTTTCTAATATGTTGCAATCTGGAAACTCTACAAGATCTTCTCAAAAAATCCATCTCTACTGTGTCTATGCTCCTTCTTTCTTTTCCTGCAAATTGCCAGCATTCACATCCATAAGTTAAAATAGGCTCTACAACTGTCGTGTAGATTGTCATTTTCGTACGAAGTTTCATCCTGCCTGACCACAGTAAAAAGTTCAACAAGCGAACAGCCCTTTTACCTTCCTTTGTCCTATTTTTAATATCCTTTTTTGTTGTTCCATCTTCGGAGATGATACTCCCCAAATATTTGAATTCTTTGCACCTTTTAAGTCCATGCACTTGTAACTCCAGATCTTCTTCCCTCGTGTCTCCTATCCTTAAATATTCCGTCTTACTCACATTCACACTCAACCCCCATCCTTCATACTCCTCTTTCAGCTTTCTGAACATATAATCTATGTCGTTTTCGTCACCTGCTACAATTACCTGGTCATCGGCAAAGAGAAGAGTTGTCAGAATCTCATCCTGAACTTGTACCCCCATTCCGTATGTTTTCCTTTTCCAATCTTTGATGGCTTCTTGAATATAAATTTTAAATAAGGTAGGGGATATGCTGCACCCCTGTCTAAGTCCCTTTAAGGTAGGGAACCATTCAGATAGAACATTTCCCATCTTCACCACACTCTTTGCTCCTTTATACAAATTCCATATGGCTTGAATGTAAGTTTTACTGAGGCCAGACTTCGTCAATGTTTCAAAAAGTCTCTTTAAAGGCACCGTGTCGTAGGCTTTTTCCAGGTCGACAAACACTATGTGAGTAGACAGATTATGGGAGGTTCGTTTTTCTAATACTTGTTGAAGAACAAATGTGTTGTCCATACATGACCGTCCTGCACGGAATTCCGATTGCTCCTCTATATCTGCTATGCTCATTTCTATTCTTGTTTTTAATATTCGGCCGTACAAGCACCCCATTGCACTAGTGACGCTTATGCCCCTATAGTTTCGGCATTCTCTTTTAGCGCCCTTTTTGAAAATGGAACTTATATACGCTATATTCCAGTCTTCCGGAATGCTGTCACAGTTTAATTGAATTGAATTGACTTCATTTTGAATATCTCCGTACATTAATTTAGTGGTCCAAGTCGAAAAATCAACCTATTCAGTTTCTTCTGAGTCACAAAAACTCTGTGCCAATGCACAGCATTCCCCATAGTATCATGTTGTATGAGAGGCGGCAATAAGCATATAATACACTGCCACCAAGTCGCTCTCACTGATGCAACTTCTCAGCTGAAAAAGGGCAAAATATGCTTTATTTAGCATCTTGCAAACATATTCAGTATGTTTATCAAACTTTAGAGAAGGATCCACGATGGTTCCAAGGTATCTGAAGCTATCAGCAAAGGCAATTTCGGACATTGGTACAAGAGGACTTGCGTTTTGAAAAAAAAAAAAAAATATATATATATATATATATATATATATATATATATATATATATATATATATATATATATATATATATATATATATCCCTCTGTTTTCTTTGCCAAGGTTTCTAAATTTTTTCACTTCTTCTTTACTGCTTCTGCAGCATAAAGACGATATGAACGAAACGTGCAGCAGTTGTTTTACCGATTTTGAGGTTAATTTTAAAATTTGCTTGTTCAACACAAAGAAGCGCCTTACAAAAAGAAACCTGCCAATGCTATTGTTGATTGAAGTTATCACCCAAAGTGGCAAAGTAATTTCAATTTTGAATTATAAGATCATTCAGTTTCAGCAAATTTCAGAAATATTTAAAAATTAACATCAAAATCTTCAAAAACAATCACTGTAAAAGTATACGTTTCATTAATGTTTTTTTCATGTTGTAGAAGCCCCGAAGAAGAAGTAAAAAACTTGGAAAGCTTGGTAAATAATATATATATATATATATATATATATATATATATATATATATATATATATATATATATATATATATATTATTTACCAAGCTTTCGAAGTTATAAATATATGTATACATATATAAAATATATATGTATTTTTACTTTTTCATCTGTTATCTCCAATAACAGGTCACTTAAGTTTGAAAAACGATATTATTAACTATTTTATGTTTCATCTCGAAATTCGTGATTATGCTATAACTTTCTGAAAGATTCCTCATTTGTGGCAGAAAACTTCTCCGAAGGGTCGACTATTCTGTGTTGTAGTTCGTTTGACGAAATGCACTAGGATAATAAAAGTCTTCTGACTTTGTGGACTCAGTACCGTGTACAGAAATTGTTGTTTTTAGTCCGCAGGTTATTTGTTAACACTCCAAAAATTTATTTTTATGGGTATTTATCATGAATATACTGTTCATTTTAGCAGGGCACAATCAAAATACTTCAAGTTGGTCATATAGGTTAAATATGCCCACCTGAAGTGGAGCCATCTTGATCGAACGGAAAGTTGAACTCCTCATTTTGGTTGAATTTCTACCATATATAAAACGATTCTCAAGAGAGATTGGGTGAAAGAAATGGTACGAGGTGTGAGTCACTTCGCCAGGAATATCAAAAGACATGCCCGAAAAAAATCCTTATATGATCCGAACAACATTCGAAACTAGCGAAAAATAACTGGATAACATCCGCAACTCACGAAAAACTTCCGGATCATTGAATTTATTTATCATGATTCCATAAAAATTTCCTAGTACACTGATAGCGGGCTTGCACTCCACAAACTTTCTATGTTCATATGTACGGCCCATAAAAACTTATGACTTATATTACGAAAGATTTGTCATACTTATTCTATAAGAACATTAAAAATATCCACATCTTGACGTATTTTCGTATTTTTACAAATTATTTAAAGACATGCAGAAAATAATAAAAATTTTCTCGAAATTATTTATTTCAAGCTAAAAGCAACGCTGACATTATCATTCATGACTGGAGCACTTTCAGTTATAAAGAAAGCAAATATTTGTAAGGAGAAAACAAATTTTAACTGAGAAACCTTTATTTCGTACTTTCGTATTTTCTCATAGTCCTTCATTCAAAAGTTACTTATCTATACTCATAGCTGGAAGACCCCATCATCGTCTTCCTTATGCAACAATTTTTCTAGTAACAATCTATATTTTCTACTCTTATGATTATAGGTTATCCATCCAGAAACAAATGGCTTATTAGGAGCTAATGAAATAGGTGAACTGCATGTGAAATGCGATGATATATGGATGAATGGATATTTCAACAGAGATTCTTCTGGAGAGTTTGATTCCCAGGGTTGGTTGAAAACAGGAGACCTCGTCCACTACGATGAAGATAAATGTTTTCATATAGCAGGACGACGTAAAGAACTGTTGAAATACCGTGGCTTCCACGTACCACCTCTAATGTTGGAACAGATTCTTGAATCTCACCCTTCAGTTGATAAAGCGGTTGTGATTGGTATAACACATGAATTAGATGGGGAGCATCCTATGGGTTTAGTAGTTCTACATAAGGGAGAACAAATTAGTCCCGAAATTTTAGAAAAGTTCGTCGAGAAACAGGTGCAAGAAAGACAGCAACTCAGAGGAGGCGTTAAAATCATTAAAAAAATCCCTTACACACGTACTGGAAAACCAATGAGACGTATTCTCAAGCAGATGGTTGAAAATGGTGAACTTTAATGGGAAAATATTTATATTCTTGAAGAAGATTGAAATAAAGTAAAAAAAATAATATTTTGATATCTTATTTTCCGTATAATTGAATGGTATTCACGCCAAAGTCGTTTTTATTTGTATTTTCTTCGAATATAATAGACTATTGTACCGCACCGATAATCAACAGAGAGGTTTTATAAGAAACTCTAGGGAAAAGTGAAAGCATATAACGTGTCTCGATCGCCCCGAGAAGATTTCAAGAAATTTTTATGCTGGTTTATGCTGGATAAAATACTGATATTAGAAATTTTTTTGATGTTTGATATACCTACCTATATATATATATATATATATATATATATATATATATATATATATATATATATATATATATATATATATATATATATACAGGGTGTTCCAGAATAACGTCAGAAAATTTCAAGAGGTTATTCCTGAAGACATTTTAAGAAAAAAAGTTTCTATGAGTATAGGTCCTTCAATGCTTCCTCGCCGAAATAAAGGATATTGAAGTTTGAAAAAAAAGTATCATTTTTTTAAACATCTTCGAAACCACGAAAGCTATCAGAATGAACTTTAGAACTTTGTTATGGTTTCCCAAGCTCCATACAGTAGTGTTGAAATTTTTTCCAAAACTGTTCAGGGGCGGAGAATACAGTGGTAGCGTGAGTTTCATTTACCCATATTTTTGAGGGAGGCCATTATTAATAAATAGAAAAGAGATAAGCAATGACTTTGAAGTCTATTGAATAAATTTTGTCTTTTGCTTCAATTTAATATTCTCAAGCGTTTTATTTTTCACGAAATAGAACAAAGCGAAAACCTTTCAAAATACTATATCTAATTCTGGTATAAGTTCGGCATTGCGATTGCGAGTAGTCATGGCAACCACATTTTTAATTCTTAAATATTTTTTCCAGGAAAATGTTTTGCAGGAATTATGCTTAATTATCTTGAAAACGCTTGAGAATATTGAATTGAAGAAAAAGAGACAAAATTTATTCAAAAAATTCCAAATTTATTGATTATTTCATTTTTATTCACCAATAATGACCTGCCTTGAAAATATGGTTAAATGAAACCCACGGTACCTCCCTATTCTCCGTTCCTTAACAGTTTTGGAAGAACTTCCAGCAGTAGTTTATAGAATTTAAGGAGCTACAACAAAAAAAATGTTTTTTCGGTGAGGAAGCATTTGCGGACCTACATTCAAGGGAACTTTTTTACTTAAAATGTCTTTAAAAATAACCTCTCGAAATTTTCTGACGTTATTCTGGAACACCCTGTATATATATATATATATATATATATATATATATATATATATATATATATATATATATATATATATATATATATATAGGTATATATATATATATATATATATATATATATATATATAGGTATATATATATATATATATATATATATATATATATATATATAACACGTTGGGAAATTCACGTGGTAAATTGATGATTAATCAAATCAACCCTCCAACGGAGCTCGTTGCATGAAATCCGACGCTATGATATTACCATTCATCCTTCAAAAGAGAATGTGAGAACATTCGACATCGGCACCAAACACTCGCCCTGCAACGAGTTCATGAGTAGTGTCCCGTCCATAGACCGAGTGGGCAACGATATCAAATCCAAAAAACCCAGTGGCGGCTCGTGAGGTGTTGGTTTAAGGAGGCTACAAGAGGTGTTAAAAAATACACCATAGGCGAAAATTTTTAGGATTTCAAGGTCAACCGCCTTATAATTTAAAGAAAATCAAAGTGAAACAAGCACCCTAAAATATTAAATTGGTACCTATTCGAGGAATTAATCAATTGTTGCCCAGCAAGAACCAACGGGGAGGTGAGACTTTTCTCTTATCAGAAATAAAATAATCCCCTCCCAAAAATAGATTGAAATAAAATTCTTGTCATAAAAGTCAAACAAAACTTAGTAAAATAACAACAAAATAAAATAATAAAATATACATTTAGACCTAAACAAAAAATTTAAATAAATTCTTTGGTATAGACATCTATTTTTTTTATAGATATAATAAAAACATTGTCTTTTTGATAATAAAATTAATCTATTTCATGAATTTTATACTTTTATGAACTCGGAGGTTAGGTTAGTAATGTAAGAAAAAGTTAGGTCAGCTCAAGCTTTTGAAAAAAAAGACCCAGCGACAAAATCTGACTTCATATTTGGCTTTTTCAGGCCAAAATAAGCTATAATCCGAAATTTCTAGAAAATCGGGGCAGAATGTTGTATTATCGATAATAACCATAATTCTTTCATAGATGCCAGTGCCAAACAGAGACATTTTCCCTAGTAAAAAGTAAACACTGCCAACAAAATAATTTATTTTTACCTGTGATCCGGTAAGCCAAGGATGTCTCTCATAATTTCTGATATTAAAACCGCGATTCTGCTACGCTGCACCAAATTGCTTAATTCCGGGGTAGGTCGCAATGTTTTTATTGAAACTTTATCGTTTTAACTTAGTGCATTAAAGTTATGGGATAACAAATATTCCACTAAGTCACCATTGATATTTTCAAAATTAACTTCAGTAACCGAACTCATTTTAAAAACAATACGCCAAATTAAAACCAAAACAAACTATTTTCGTCCACGACTAGTCACAACGGTCCATGTCCAACGAATTCACTCGATTTTACCCGAAAGCCTATAGTTGTGATTGGTCGACATTGTGTGAGACTTAGGTTCCATCGGTGTTGCCATTTACATGTGTTTTCCTTTTCTATCGCAATGAAGTATTCATTCGCAGTATTCGCACCGTTGTTTGCTTTTCTGTGGCAGGCATAATGAACGTTGAAATGCAGTAAATATAAATACCTTCTATCGTAATTAATAAATTATATTATATAATGTAGGTTGAAAGGAAGGTAGGTGCATAAAATAATATGATTTTGATTAATATGAATATGTTGAATGCTGACTATTCAATAGAATATATTAGTGATACACGGAATATTATTGAGGAGGAGGCTTAGCCTCCCTAGCCGCCTTCGAATAGCCGCCCCTGAAAAAACCACCTTTTTGTTTCTAGGCAGAGCACTTATGACATTATGATGTGTTCGCACATGATATACGCTGCGTCGGTTTCAGTATATATACATATATATATATATATATATATATATATATATATATATATATATATATATATATATATATATATATATATATATATATATATATATATATATTATATGACCCTTTTAATGGAAACACCCCTGTAAAATTCGAAGTCATCTCCAGAAAAGGGTATAATTTCAATTTTCTCTCTTACGCTCAATCTTGCAGCCATGACACAAAATAAATGTACTGTAAGGTGAATAGTGTTGAATCTTTCACAAGTGTCAAACCGTTATATCATTTCCATGGCAACTAAGATTCAAATTGAAAAATCTATTAGGTCTTAGTTTTAGTTGA
>JARQZK010003616.1:360000-415000 GCA_030704885.1 Cynegetis impunctata
TACTACAAAATAAGAAAAATGGGGGTTTCCATTTGACAAAATTGATTTTTGTCAGTTTTCTCAATCTCACTTCAGATCTTATTTTTTGAACACTCTGTATGATTAGTTATCCAAATATTATACAAAATCTATTAAAGTAAGTCCTTTTCAACAAGCAATTCAACCCAAAGTAAGTGAAAAGGGCTTCATTATAGAAAAAATTGATAATTATGTTAGGGCTTGCAATCGTCATTTTTGAAAAAAAAACCTAAATATGTCAAAAACGCTTCGACTTAGGTATAGGACATAAAGACAAAATCTGCCTAGAATCTTGCGTTAATTTCAAGAATGTATTAATATATAGGGTGTCCTATTTAAAATAAGCAAGTTGTTATCTACTTCCGGTATAACCGGAAATACCACCATCTTGGAATTAGTCGAGTTGCCCCTATCGACATTAGTATACTGTCAAATTTTCAAAAGTTTGCTATGTGTAGTTTTCCATATACAGATCGCGTTCTTTCCCGGTGGGACACCCTGTATATATATATATATATATTTTTTTTTTATATATATATATATATCTATATTTATATATATTTTTATATATATATATATATATATATTTATATATATTATATATAAAAAGCAAAATTTTTCGTTTTATAGAAACACGTTCGTGGCAATAAAATCAAGTATACTAGGATATTTTTATGAAACTAATCAAACAAACATTCTATCGTATCTAGTTATATATATATATATATATATATATATATATATATATATATATATATATATATATATATATATATATATATATATATATATATGAATGTATGAATTTTGAAGATGTGAATGTGGGAATATGTGAATGTATAAATTTATGAATGTATAAATGTATGAATGCGCGAATGTATTAATCTATGAATGTATCATAATTTAAATGACAGTATGTATTAGCAATATTTTTTGAGTTTTGGTCCAAGTTTCGAATAATTTCAAGACTGATGAATAAAAATGATTATTGTAAAAAATTTCACTCTTATATATTGTTCAGTGAAACAATACCTTGTACCAAAAACCTGGTATTGGCTTTCCAACTGATTCAGGTTTATAATGTAAAAGTAGCTGATCCTCTACTTTTCTCGTTTGAAACATGCTTATAGCTCCACATACTTCGGTTTGTCCATACATTTGACTGATAAATGTTCCTGGTAGAACATCTCGCAGATGATTCATCAAATTCTTTGAAATAGATCCCCCTCCAGTGACCAGAGCATGTAAACTGGAAGTGTCTACACCTTCGGGTTTTGAAGACTTGCATAAATTCAAACATTGGAATGGAGACAGGAAAAGTAAATTTATCTGAAAAAATAATTCACTATCAATACTGACATAGCGATCACATAGTATTATAATAGTGTTTTAAAAAAATATTAACTCGAAAGTGATTATTTTTAAGAGTCTTTGACATAAAATAAATATTCATATATAATCAAGAGCAAAATTTTTGATGATATGTAATCATTGTTCAATGCTGTACATAGATTTCTGCTGTACATAGATTTCCTACAGCACAAAATCATAGACAAATATCAAAATTGGTTACTTCAAGTCTTATCAATACTTTCTTTATGACAACATATGAAAAACGTAAGATTATCTATCGTATAGATTTCTGTATTGATTTATGATTAATCTTTCATCCAGACGAACATGAAAAAAAGTATAGGTGTAGGAAAATGCCTTTAATTTTTAGTTGGGACAAAAACTGAAATAATTCCATTTTTATTAATCCACATAGAATCGTTTTTTCAAGCATGATTCATAATAATAAGGAGTTAATACAATGACTTTGCATCACAGCAAACTTAATTGAACATAATTTCTCATCAAATATTTCTACATAATGAAAATAGTGTAAAATTAAATTACCATTCTTAAATGTGATGATTATAAATACATTTAGAGGAGCGATTTCAGACAGATGTCTATTTTCAGCACTTCTAATCAAGTCAAAGTATATAATATATTATTATATGCGCTGAGGTTATATATATATATATATATATATACACTGGAGCACTTGAATATTTTTGAATAAACTTCAAATTTGAATGCTCTGTGATGTTTTATTATTATAATATCTTATACACAAAGAAAACAACATGTTTTACGTATTTTTTAATAACAATTAAACCTTTAATTGAAGAAAAAAAGTGTTTTTGAGTAAAAATCATAAATTCCATAGATCTTACTACTGCAGTGTGCATAGTTGGCCACTAACTCACCTCAACAATGCTGTTACTGTCATTGTTGCGAGGAATCTGACAGATCGAAAAATGTTTGAAAGTTGTTCTGCATAAAAAATATGGATGTTAATCCCGACACAGCGGCTGCTATTGTTGCGTTGCTTCAAGACGGAAGAAGTGAGCGATATGTTGCCCGACAGTATCATGTTTCCAACAGTTCACCGTATTTTCACACGTTTTTTGGAAACTGAAGGTTACACCAGACGACCTGGAACTGGTCCCCGATGTAGAACTAGCGCTCGTGATGATCGTTTTTTCATCTTACAAAGTCTGCGAAATCGTCATGCTACAGCTGTTGAAATCAGAAATCGACTTCAGCACGTCCGGCAAACCAACGTAAGCGAACGAACAGTTAGACGACGACTTAGAGAAGCCAATTTTATCAGTTGTAGACCTGCAACAGGCCCAGAACGTCTTAGGAGTCATCGTGTTGCGCGACTTCCGTTTGCCAGAAATCATCAGCACTGGGGTGAAAATGAATGGGGGCGCGTGTTGTTCACCGATGAGTCCAGATTTAGCCTGCGGTCTCCAGATGGTCGTGAGAGAGTATGGCGAAGGCCACGCGAGCGTTTTGCAGAATGTACCTTCAGTTCTAGAACAGGATACTAAGGGGGCTCAGTTATGTTGTGGGCCGGAATTTCTCTGGAAGCACACACAGAATTATACATCCTTCCGAGAGGATCCTTAACTGCTGCCAGGTACATTGAGGACGTTCTCCAAGATTTTGTTGTCCCTTATGTTGCCTTTATTGGAAATGACTTTCTTTTGATGCATGATAATGTCCGACCTAACACCGCGATGATAACTCAACAGTACTTAAACGAGGTAAATATTCCTGTTATGGAGTGGCCTGCGATGAGTCCGGATGTTAATCCCATAGAACATGTTTGGGACATGCTTGGGCGAAGGATCCGAAGTCGTGTTTCTGCTCCTATAACTTTAAATCAGTTGCGAGAAGCTCTTCTAGAGGAATGGGAACTTATTCCACAAGTGGACATTCGCCACTTGATTTTAGGCATGCCAAGGAGGATACAGGCAGTAATTCGAGCACGCGGGGGCAACACCCGTTATTAAGAATGCGGCTTCTCAGTTTTTACTAGCAAGTCGTTTCAGTTTTGATTAATTTAAGGTAGTTTTTACACAACACCAGTTTGTACGTTTTCGTCCTAGTTTCTCAAATTGTTACAAAACACTCTTTTTTTTCAATTGTATGTTAAATTATTGTTGGATAATACATAAAAAATGTTGTTTTCTTTGTGTGTATGATATTATGATGATGAAACATCACAAAGCATTAAAATTTGAAGTTTGTTTGAAAATATTCCACTGCTCCGGTTTTCGTGCCGGTGAGTGTGTATATATATATATATATATATATATATATATATATATATATATACATGTATATTTTCATTTTCATTACTCAAAAATATTTCACCAAGTTTCAAATGAGACCTGTTTATGATAACCATGAAAATATCTTGAATAGTTTGCTTCTATGTTATAGATCATAGAACATTCATATTTATTTTAAGTTCGTAAATGAATTGCTAAATTATTTTGAATATTTACAACAGGAAATTAATTTAATTTCATATAGACTGATAAATATTGAAATAAACGGACTTAAATTTCGATCATCATCAACTCTGAATTGTGATTTTTGAAGTTTATTACTAAGTTAGTTACCCTATATTTTTCAATAACTCCCCAAAGTTCTTCGGGATCATCATTGTCCGTTACCACTCTTGATATTCCTGATACGGATGTAGCTATTAAGAAGACAACGGAAGAAATCCAATACAATTGGGTAAAAATCATTGCTACAGGATTCTCTTCATTTCCAGCAGATCCGGAAAGTCTGAAAAATAAATTCGAGTGTTCACCAAAGAGAATAATTTAACACAATAAAAAGAAGATAGTTATTACAGATGTAGTAACAGTGAAGAAATCTGTGTATTTGAATTAGCGATTCAAACAATAATGGTCTACCTCACATAGTGGAAGTTTGAGTATATTGCGCCTATCTGTTTCAAGAACTTTACGAAATGGGAACTTTGCTCTTTGTGACTCCTAGGAGCTACCAATCCAATGGAAAAGACACTGCTGAAGAGGTCTGGACAAGCATTTTTTGCCACACTTTCTAGTTCGACTCTACCCTGGAGTTGGAAATTCTCCAAATAGGCAAATTTTACTTGACCTAAGATCCAAACACCTTTTAGTATGGGCACTTTTCAATAAAATGCTGTGTAGTTTGTCACAACAAAAAACAGAGACTTAAAACTTCACCACATAGATTTCTTATAAGTTGCTGTAATTTATTTCCACCTAAAGTGTCGCCAAACGGACCGTTGAAAATTGGTAATTTTGGTTGAAACTTCTATCCCCCATAAATCATTTTCTGAGAGATTAAGAGAGATTGAGGGTGGAAGAAATGGTTGGAAGGGTGAGTCGTTTCGCTAAGTATGTCAGGAAGAATGCATCTATGTCAAGGGGTGTTTACTTTGAACCATAGCTTGATGATTGCGTATGAACTTGTTCCTGAATGCGAGATCACACAAATCCTGATCTTTTTTGTCGTTTATAACCAGAGCCCGTAGAACTGTGCAAAAAATTATCTGAAGACAAAATATATTTTGATTGAGATGCCTACACTTTATACTAAACATATTTTCGTTTCAACTGTTTCAAAGTCTGTTTAAGTATTCGGAACAACGGCTTTGTTCGTGGTAAAGATTCTAAACCGATTCCGAACTGATAGCATGCGCAATCTGATTACGGCGGTTGCGAATCACAAAATTCTGAAATTTCAATTCCAGCTCTGCGTTTGTGGATAAACTCGAACCGATTCCGAATTCAGAACTGGTTATAGCAGTCCTTGGGATTGAGCTAGGATTTTTAGTTCAATACTTCACGGTTATTTGGTAATTTAAACTAACCTTAAATGACTGCGCAAGTCGCATAACCAAACAATCGTGAGTGAGCAAGTCACATATGATAAATAACTACCATGAAATGATAAATCCCGGAACTAGTTCTAAAATCGTTCGTGGATCAAAATAATACGGAACCGGTTCACAACCTAGCATGCGTACTATGGTCTGGATCCTTACCGCGAACGAAGCTTAAGGTGGATCTATACCAAAGAAAAATTTTTGTGTTGTCAACACGTGTGGGCGACAAAAGTTTTTGCTTGGTGGAGACCCACTTTAATAACAGCATCACACCTACAGGCGAGTAAAATGCGCACGCATCATTTGCAGAAATTTCGTATTTGCACATGCTAGTATACTGGTATACTTTGTTGCATGCGAGTTTAGTGTCGGGTATATTTAATTCTTTAATTGAGCGTCCTAGATCGATCCCAGATTTTATAAAGGCTATTCATTTGAACACAAATAAGTAGTATGAGTAACCAGGTTATAAAGTCTTGTATAGCAACATAACAACGGTTTTAATTGATGAATTAGAAGACATATTGGAGGAGATATTGGGAACATATTGAACAAAAGTTATGCGGTAGAAGAAATAGGATAAAGTATGGGTCAGAAATTGGATTCCTCCTGTACAGTTCAAAAAAATTAATAGTTTCTTTCTCACTTGTGTTGTTCACTCATTTTTATTTCACCACAAAACTAGCAGAACACACGAAACGTAAACAAGAGACGTGCTAGTTATTGTTTACATTTGCCAGTACACTGGTGCTTTCGAATCTCCACTCTTTCCTAGCACCAAAAAGTTGAGCTGTGTCTGAGTACACTCACAAGCCAGTGCTTAGCACCAGTGACTGTTCACACTTATCATTTTCATGCTAGTGGCTTGCTAGTAGAGTACTCGGCATGTCTAAATGAGCCTTATTATAATTCTGGAGTAGCGAAAGGAAATAAATAGTTTACTATACTCACATCAGCAGTAAACTTTGGCTCAGTAAACCATAATGAGATAAACAAATACCCTTCGGAAAACCAGACGTTCCACTACTAAATAATATTGCTGCAGTTTTCTTATTTGATTGCAATTTTAACGGCTCGAAGTTGGAAATTTCTTCCTCTGTTGCAACCAGGTAATCCCTGAATACAAAATTCCCTGTTTCATTTTCGCCGAAAATAACAACTTTTATATCCATGTCTGCTGTTTTCAAACTTTCTTCAATGCTAGGGAGAATATTTTGCTCCACGAAGAGAACTTTGGGCGTAAGTTGATAGAGCAGTTGAATTCGATCGTTCACGGATAGAGAAGTATCGAAGGCGACTACTTTGATTCCCAAAAACAATGCTGCAATATATGGTATACATGTGTCCTTATGATTGCCAGAACTCAATCCGAGAATATCGTCTTCAGTGAACTCATCATATCTTAGATTTATTGCGCAACGAATGCAATCTTCTAGAAGTTCACCGAAAGTTTGTGCGTAATTTGTATTCACAATATACTGGAAAAAAAACCTCGAATATATTAACAATATTATATATCAAAAAATGAAACTATCGTATATTCTCTAAAGAATGGATTCGAAAAAACAGAGTGAATTTCTATAACCATGGTTTTCTGTAATGGTTCAAATTATCGACATTAATATTTTCGATGAAAAACTTTGTTTGGGGCGAAATCAATTTAAAAAATCAAATTTTCATTAATAATTAATTTACGTATTTCATATTTTATGCGTAAATCGTGTTGAGTTTTAGGGTTATATTATTATTAGAACAGTGTGTTGCTAATTTCATAAATTTAAAAGATACTTTATATTCATATGATTGAAAGTTTCTCATATATTCTAGAGCTAGTTTTATATTTACCAAAGTAAAATAATGAAAAATAGAACTAAACAAAATATATAAGTAAACTAAGGTGAAGTCTAAGTGGTGTCAATACTATGAAAAAACTGATCTACGTTTTACAGTGAAATGGTGAAAATAAACAGAAATCCAAATCGATTTCGAATATATTTCTTACACATTTCAATAAGATCAATTTTAATATTTACGGAAACTAACATTCATATATGTATAAACACCATACAACTCAATATCAAGGTGTTTTTTTATTGCAAGTTGTTGGGATACTGTTGGTGACTACTGCTATATGAAATCTATAATAATAATAATATATATATCAATAATCACCTGAGCCACTCTATGATGATTTCTCTTCATTGCATTGAATATTTCGTAGCCAAGTCCATATTGAGCAAGTTCAAGCTCTCCAAACGTCTTTATTATCAATGAGTTGTCATCATTTTCATATTCTATAAATAAAAAACGTCAATTGTTCACAACAAATTGTTAAATGGAAATGATGAAAATCATTTAAATGTGCTGTTGAACTCTTTTTTCTGTGAAATGGCTACAAGCTTCAAGTCGGTAATACATTATTTTCATTGTTGTTCAATCAATACTGGCTGCATTATTTATTAATATTCGAGCGTTCGTAATTTTTTTTATTTGTCTTTTTATTGCCCTACAGTACTAATTAAAAAAAATGATTTGGATATTCAAATATTTCGATATACCTACCTAAATATCGAAGACAATTATATACCTATTGGACAACTATATGAAAATATAACTAAAGACTGAGTCTCGTTCCGAACATGTTGTTGAATGTTCGTGATAATTTATTTTTCGTAATCCCATACTGTTATTTTGATTTAACGGTATTCAGATGACAATTGAAAAGTCAGTTTTAACAGACGCCGGCCGTTATAATTTCATAACGGCCGGCGGCCGTTAAGAAATCACTTGTTCAAATATTTATTTCAAAACATCATTCTGCTTACAATAACAACATTGAAATTTTGGTCCACATCGAGTTGGGAGAAGAAACCTCTGATTTTCATTTCGCATAGGCTAATAATACATCTTCATTAACCACCTTTACATTCTTGCTTTTACGCCACATTTCAAAATTTTCATATTCTTTTTGATATCGCTCTTGAGTTATTTTCGGCAGTTAATCAACACTCGCTGCACTGCACATGATTCTCCCTATATTTCTAAAGGAATTTAATTTTGTTCCTCAATTTCATCAATTTCATCCATGGTCGTCGTTAAAGCGAACTTGAGAACACAAAAAACTGACGTTGTTTATAAAACTGTCAAACTGTTCCATGACAACAGAGTGCACGACGTTGGGATTTTTCTTTAGAATTGCGAGGTACGGGGTTTTTTCTTTCTTCGGAATCAAAATATAATCTTTCAACGGGGTTACGAAAAATTTTTAACGACGCACGGCCGATACGCAAATAACGGATTCGGTTAGTTATAATCCTTGGCTGCGCCTCGGATTACAATATCCAACCTCATCCGTTATTTGCTACATATCGGCCTTGTTACGTTAATAACTATAGTGACTGACTTATTTTCTCCTGAGGAAGTCAATAATAAATTGACGAAATATTGAGATTATGAACGAATTTTCAACTCCTTCTATGTTTATATATATATATATATATATATATATATATATATATATATATATATATATATATATATATATATATATATATATATATGAATAGAAACACTAGTTTGCAGCTTTATTTTCAAAAATTGTCTTCTCCACTCACCATTATTCATTGTCTCAGCTTCGTATGTACTTTAAGAGGAATATTCCAATGAAACACCGCAATCGTCACATAGAAGTTTTTATAATAAAATGTTTAAGTTGGGCTGATTGATTTCTATCATGGTATTGTCTATTGAAATGGTGGATATATATAGAATAATAGGAGCAATTTATGATGAAACAACCCTCAATCAGGCCATTGTAACCGATATTTAAAGTTAAACTGTAATCGATAACGTGCACCTCCTTGAAATCGAAGCTCATATTTAAATCATATCACGATTTATGTGAAGATTGTACCTATACACAAATGTTCTATATTACTTTTCTAAGATTAACTCAGGCATGCACGATATAAATTTTACTGAACATAATAATTTGATTTTTGTCAACTATTTAATGATAATAGATGCAGCTCTATTTCTCTAGTCTCTAGTGAAATGAAGCAGCGAATTAAAAAGGGGAGACCGGGTACAAAAGTACCTAATATCGGGTTGAAGTTAACAAACGCTTCCTAGGATTTTCCAATTGCCGAAAGGATGCGCTCGACCGTTGGAGGTTAGTTATAGCCGCACCAATAAGTTGCCACGCCCAGGAAGTACTGTTAGTTTATGTATATTAGAGGGCCCTACGTGATTTGATCCACCAGAGGTAAATTTTTAATGTTTATTTCTTAAGTATATACGGAGTGTTAAGAGACGATATCAATGTGACTATTTACCTAGTAATTGGCTATTTTATTGTCTGTAGTGTTATGAACAATTTTCGTGCTGTGTATTTAGTTTTAAGAAACAGACGTATATAACAACAAGAATATGGATAGGTACAAGAGTAACTTAACACAATGGGAACAAAAGTAACAATCTATTTATATCCCCGTATAATCTTCATATCGGTAGGCATGTATATTTCGAATAAGTCTTTTGTTTCTGGTGGAATTAAATGCCGCGGCAGCGAATTCGATAGACACACATAGAGAGAGATAAAGAGAGAGAGGGGCCACCAACGCAGCATTAAGTAAAATATGAGCGGATAATTTTCCAGAACCTGGACCGATTAATGAACATTAGTGACTATACTATAAAATCTAACTATTCTGAATCACCAATTCTCTGGGTTGCATCGAACATACAAACCTATCACCAAGCTCGACCCAGCCAGGAACTAGTGGGCGACAATCCACAAGTTCTTTTTCTGCCCTAGATATATAACCTTCACCGTAAACTGGTCCAAGATTTGAAACAAAAAGAAGTAGAAAACGCAAAATTGTGATACCTACTGACCCCTGAAAAAAATTAAATTGTAGAAGAATATAACCAAAAACCATTACCATCTGCAAAATAAAAAGGCAAGGGAATGAACAATGAGAACCCTATTGGAAGCAAACAAATGGAGAATTGTTCACCAACAAGCAATTCTTTTGACGAAAAAAAATTGTTTTTGTCCTGTTTATTTAGAGCATTTCAGCAATAGATTACCAAGCGAAAGGTGCTTACAATGTTATGATTGTTTAGTCGCACGCTGCTGCAAAGATAATTTACACTTAATTTGTCATAATTGTGAGCATGAATAAGTATTTTATTTTTCACTTGTATATTATATGTTTATTTCATCTTGGATACGGTTGCTATAAACACACTCATTATGCCCTAGGCCATTATGCCCGCATTTGCGGGCATAATGGATTTAAAACGCCCGCCTAATGTACTAGGAGAAATGAATCAAATTTCATTGATTAAATACTTCATGATCCTTGTCGTATACGACTCTGGATTTCTCCGGCAATTAATTATTCGCAGCTTTGGTGCATTTTCTATGATATTCTTGGGTAAATTCATTTTCATTTCCATTATTTCTATAAGACTACACAAAGAAAGCAGCATGACATTCACTGAATATGATGACAAAAATATTCACAAACGTCAAAATATCAACAAATGACATGCCTACTATGAGAAGTAAAATGGATAGGAGCAATGAAACGATTTTAAAATTGCTTTTTCATCATAATATAATAATTTTCTCGAGAAAAATAAAATCTTGTATGCACCGCGTGCGTTACTAGATCCTTACGCCCATCGGGCAACATTCATCCCTCGGGCCAGAGACCCTCGGGCCGAATGTTTCCCTCCAGGCGTAATGATCTATATAACGCACTTGGTACATAAATAACTATTATGTACCAAGTGCGTTATATAGATCCTTACGCCCGGAGGAAAACATTCCCGAGGGCCTCTGGCCCGAGGGATGAATGTTGCCCGATGGGCGTAAGGATCTATTAACGCACGTGGTGCATACAAGATTTTATTTTTCACGAAAAAATTATTATATTATGATGAAAAAGCGATTTAAAAATCGTTTCATTGCTCCTATCCATTTTTCTTCTCATAGTAGGCATGTCATTTGTTGATATTTTGACGTTTGTGATTATTTTTGTCATCAAATTTAGTGAATGTCATTCCTGCTTTTTTTGTGTAGTCTTATAGAAATAATGGAAATGAAAATGAATTTACCCAAGAATATCATAGAAAATGCAGCCAAAGCTGCGAATAATTCATTTCCGGAGAAATCCAGAGTCTTATACGACAAGGATTATGAAGTATTTAATCAATGAAATTTGCTTCATTTCTCCTAGTACAATAAGCGGGCGCTTTTAATCCATTATGCCCGCAAATGCGGGTATAATGGCCTAGGGCATAATGAGTGTGTTTGTAGCAACCGTATCCAAGGTGAAATAAACGTATAATATACAAGTGAAAAATAAATAACTAATGTGTCTGCATAATACTGTCAGAATCGATATATCTGTCTGGTTTGTTTGAATATGTGTATGTCATAATAATATAAATGACATACGTCATTTTTAGCTTAGCTGAAATAACGCAAAGTTGTCAAAATTTTCGCAGCTTTTAAATTCTATAAATTATAGTAGGAACCAGAAAAAGTGTCTGCCATTAAGTTTTTACATGAAAAAAATTATATATTTTAAGATATCAAAACGGCAGACATGCTGCGATCACGTTTTCAGAGTCAATTTTGATGTCTTTCGACTTCTGGACACGCCCAAAGGAACTCGTGATGGGAATAGTGAATCCTCACTTCACCTACGGTAGGTGAAATAGTATACCTAGCATTAATAAGGACTTTGCTACTATACCGTAAGTCTGCGGAACGCTGGCTCTCAGTCTATAATATTGCGCAGGATCTTAACTGCGTTACTTTCGACCTTTACCGTGTTACTTTCGTTTTTGCCTTGAGGACGAAAAACATTACCCTTTTTTTTTAAAGTTGATAATTGTTATACAAGATGATATATTGAATGGAATTATGGAAATTTGTAGAGAATAGATTTCAATTTTACATGACAATATTTATTTCAAATAACATGTGATAGATACCCAGAAATCAAAGTAAAATAACAAAATGTTACTTGTATACACTTTCTCTCCTACTATGCGGATTTTGATGCCGTTATTGAAAGTGTGGCTCTGTAGTTCAGTGGTGAGTGCGTTGGGCTACTGAACAGAAGGTCGCTGGATCGAATCCCGGCCGAACCAACGAATTAATGCGGAGCCATCTCTCGGAAGGCAATGGCAAACCACCGAGCAGTATTCTGCCTAGTAAAGCCTCTCTATAAAGACGTTCGGAACCGTCGTAAAACTGTAGGTCCCTTCTACTCGTGTATCGCTGTATCACGCACAGCACGAATAGTTGTAGAGAGGTACCCTACACCCGAAACCGGGTATGGCACCGGAAGAAGAAGATTGAAAGTGTGTAGGTAAAGTTCATTTACTCGTGGATTAAGGTAGGATGGAAATGTCATTGGCATCGAAACTCATGTAGAAAGCTCTGCTGAAAGATTTGTTTGATCAATTTCAATTCTTCATACGTATTCTTTAGCCATGAGTAAGTTATAATTATTGGTATAAGTCTACCCTGAATATGTAACACTGGCTTGATGGTGAGATTTGCTAACATGTCAAGACATCTGACTTGAAAGACTTTTGCAGATAGCGCTGTCTAGAAATCCTAGTTTCTCGTGTTCGGATTTGTTATGCGAGAATGAACTGATTTAAATGGTTAGCTCATTTGGTAGATAAGCAATACTAAAGATGCTCCAATACGGCCGAAATATCTGTCTATTGTTTCTGTCGTTTGTTATTGTAGTCATCTTGATATCTCTAACATTTTCCGCTTGAAGATGGAGGGACTAATTAAAGAACTCATGTATATTGTAAAATGCCCTCTCCCTGAATAAGCACCTCACGCTGGATATGAATCCACTAACTTCCAGTTTTCGAATGACAAATGACAGCCTGTTATATAATTTGGGCGTTACATGAACAAGAGAGCTCTGGGTTTTTGTCAATCGTCTTCTTGGCAATAGGTAGTTCTCGCCAGATCTCGTAAAATACTGGGCGACCTCAGAGTGAATAATCCGTTTAGCCTTTTTCCCATGAAAGTGTATAACACATGTCTGAATATAGCAACCCGGTATAGTGAGTATGGCAAAGTGTTTGAATAATTCTCTACAGCTTGAGATCCTTGACACATCAGCCAACATTTCAGTTCCATCAACATTCAGTTATTGCTACCTTTTATTAACTATAAAATGGTATGATAATCATGATTATGAACGCTCGACAAGTTAATGAAAAATCTTGTTGCGTTGTGAAAAGAATTTATAACATATATAACATGCTATAAATTATTTTCACAGCGCAACAAGATTTTTCATTAACTTGTCGAGCATTCATCATCACGATTATCATACCATAGTAAAAAATATTATTTTCCATAGTAACGAAGACGCGACTCAGGAGGCTCCGTGGCTGAGCGGTATAGGTAACGCTATGCCGTCTTCGTTGACGGAGTTGGTGGGTTCGATTCCCACCGTGTTCTTGGGTGTTTGTATGCGTTCTGAGATTTTAGTGGTTCCCCTCATTTAGTATTTGATGGCTAAATGTCCAGTGTGGACGAAGCCAAATTGTACGGGCGGGCGTGTGAGAGGGCACACGTCCCTCCTCTTAAAAAAAAAAAGACGCGACTACATTATCTATCTAGGATTTTACAAATCCGGTCAATGATAAGTTTTTATTTAAGTATTTGTCGAAATCGTTTTAAATCAATGCAAACTTTAATTCCCATTTAGGACAAGATAAGATGAGAATTTTATCTTATTCAAACATCAGCCACAATGGCTGGCACTAGAAATATATGAGAGAATTGATAGTATAATACTTGATGAAGTAATATTTATTCACTGGCTTTCAAGATTACAAATTCTGTTTTCTGAAATATGGATATAAAACAGAATTTTTTTTTCTTCATACCATGTAGGGACATTGCTCCTACCATATTTAAATATCCATGTAGTTTATATATTTTCCACACAAAAACTAGCACACCATCTCCTGGCATATAGTGATATCATTATTTAGGTAGAGTTGCTAATGTCATGAATCAAATCGTATCATATCTGAAGTAAGAGCAGCTTGTGACCTAGAGGTTGAACTTACTGTACATTACACGTCCGTAATACCTCTAGTATTTCGCAAATTTTATTAATTTAAAATTATAAATGCGATATATTAGAAATATGCTCAGTACATTAATTTTATCACGTTCGAAATATTTTATTTAGTTGAACAACCTTGAGTCAATAATCTGGCCACTATATGTATTTAAATATGATAATGAAAGTGAACACGGCGGTAAACGTTTCACTATATTTTAGATAAAATAAATGGAAACGATTTTTGAGCTCTTTACCAGGGCTAAAAATTGTATTATTTAATTTGCAGAGGAACTTTGAGAAATTCAGGAAAATTCAGTATCAATAATCAATTTAATAATATCGGGTTAACAAAAAACTCACATATTCTAATTATTTTTCATGATTATTGTTAAGAGATATGATACCCAAGTTTAAGTTTTCAGAAGAACTCAAGTATTGGTACCACGAAGAATTTTGTAAATCATATTCATTTCAATGAATTATGTATTTTTGCCAAAGATATCTATATATTATAATTGTCCATTTTCCAACATATTTCGTAAAATTCGTTTGAGTATTTTTCCAGTGCCTGTAAGTGGCATCTCTTGAATTATCTTGACACCAGCTGTTATCTTATGCAAATCAGCTACTCTTGCATTCACATATTCTTCAATTTCTCTTGGATCAATTTCGCATTTTTTATGCAAAGTTACTATTGCCATAGGAAAATCATATCCATCTTCTTGGGGAATTCCGATAACTGCTGCATTTTCCACCATGGGATGTTGCATCAGGATATGTTCAGATAGTTTAGGAATAATGTCACCTTTGTTACTTCTTATCAAATCTTTCATTCTTTCAATCGCGTAAAAGCATTGGTCCTCATCATATTTAAGAATATCTCCAGTCTTCAACCAACCTGCAGCATCGTAAGCTTCTGATGAATCCATATTATGATAACCAATCATTGTTAAATTGGATTTCACTCTAAGTTCTCCTGGCATATTTGGACCTAGAATTTCTTCTGTTACTGGATCAACTATCTGAAAAAAAAATCATTTTGCGGAAACATGATTTCTTGAAACTATTGATGAGTAGAGAAAAAGAAAATGCAATATTTACGTGATTTGATACTAACTATAAAAATATTTCATATGAATGAATCAATATATACAGTGTTAGGCAGAAAACGCTTCAACTCAGCAGATATATTGCTTTGGAATGTGTCAGTTATGTCAAAAATGGAGGGTCCGTTTCCTCGACTTTGCAAGCATTTCGTCAGGAGTTCGACATTCCATGGAAGCGTTATCTCCACACAATAGATTAATTGAAGGAGAATATACTTCCAGGTGTCCCTACTGCACATGAGTTTTCGTAGATTTAAGTACACTTTGCTCAAGGCATTGAAGGCGCTAACTGGAAGCACTGGAGAATGAATCGACTGACAGATGTTTCAGCGGGTGCCGAGAAATTATCGGAAACGGCTCAAATTTTGTGTCGAAATGTGTGACGAAAATGGTCATCATCTACGTGACGTAATTTTTCGATCTTGAATAAACATTTGGGCATGTTTCTTTTTTATTGAAAAAATTTCTTGTACGTTACGTTTTCGAAAAATATGAGTTTTATACCTATATAGGTACATATATAAATATGTGTGTATGTGTATGTATATATATATATATATATATATATATATATATATATATATATATATATATATATATAAGTAAAAAAAAATATATTCTTCGTGTAAAACTTTTCATGGAACTACTCTAAACCAAAGAATACCAATACAATATGAGATGGCTATTTATGTTGCAATTACTTGATTTTTCTCATTCATTCTGAGACTGGAGAATGATGGAAACATCTAGGTTGAAAACATTTCGATATCATCAGGACACTGCAGTTTTCATCAACAACCGACTGTTAACAGCCAGATAATATCTCCTACCTGACAATCTAAATATTGAACTTCGTTGTATGTTGGATCATACTACGACGCTATTTACGAGACAACATTGCTCAGAAAGACTCATACAAGTCTAACCTTATGAATTTCAAAGCTTTACATTACACCATACAAATAGTTCAAGTTTAAGCCATAATCAGATGGCAAAAACGATTCATTGAGGAAAGAAGTTAGCGGAGCAGGGGTGAGCGAGTACTTGCGACTCCTCCATCAGGTGCTTAAACCTGAGGAGGCTAGGGAGCAGGCTCTTCAGCGCCCATCCCCGAAGGATACACCTACGGGGAGAACGCATGAAAAGAGAGGCCCAGAGCATGTAACACCTCATTTGCGGCCTCCGCCGAAAAAACAGAAAACAGCTGCAGCAAAAACCGGGCAAGCCGCTGTCGCTGGTCTCCTGTTCGAGAGCAGAAATACTGGCAATCGAAAGATCTGTGAATACTTATTAGTCCAGGGCATTTAGAGCGAAATTGGCCGGATTAAATGAATTTGGCCGTGCAGCAGATATCGAGATGCGGTTTTCTGCATTGTGTTGAGGAGGGTCACAGAAAACGAGTCTATATGGTCTGATTCATCCGTTTTTGGAAAAATGCCTTCTGGGCCGGAAAATGCATTTTCCAATTGTATCACTACTTGTACCATTATAGGAACGACTGGAAACTCGAAAAAATTGCTCGGAAATTATTACTCGGGGTTTTCAGGCCCGCCAAACTCGATTCTGGCATTAGAATTACCCTGGAGCGCATGTAGGCGGCTCTGCGGGGGGTGCGGGGGTGGTTAATTGGGGGAGAAATTGCATCCATGCAGCGTGTATGGAAATCGCTCCAAACTCGTTACTCGGGGGTTTTCGGGGATGAAGAATTCAGTTCTAATATTAGATTTCTCCGAGGCCGCTCGGGGGCGGCTCTGCGGGGGTGGTTAATTGGTGGAGAAATTGCAGCGTGCATGGAAATCGCTCCGAACTCGTTATTCGGGTGTTTTCGGGGATGACGAATTCAATTCTAGCATTAGATTTCTACGAGGCCGCTCGGGGCCCCTCTGTGAGGGGGAATGTCAGCGTCCATGACAATCAGACATTACAATTCACCGGGGATATGAATAATAAAAATTTTGATAGAATATTGAATAAATGAATATTACAAATATTATAGAAACAATTGCTTTGGAACGGAATGAGGAAAAATTAAAAATCAAGTTGTGTACACTTTTTGAAGAAAGACACACAATATGTGATTTATGAAAGGCATGCTTCTGCATAAAGTTAGATGGCAAAAGGGCCAGAGCATTTCAGAGTATGCATAAAAATTCCGCCGCTATACGCATGGCTCCAGATTCCTGGACGTCCATGAGGTTGCCGGCAAGTGTAACTCAGGACAAGTTTCTAGGGAATAGCAAAAATAAGTCCCAGCTCATAAAATTTCTCCAGGAGGAATTTAAACGGGCCAACATAATGTCTCAGCAGAGTGTAGCTGATGCGGATGTTGATATTGTGCTTAAGGCCATAGACACTGCTTCTAGAAGCCACAACAATAAAGTGGTTATTGTTTCGGAAGACACTGATGTCTTAACAATGCTTGTAGGTCGGACTCCATCGAATCTACAAGTGTTCTTGCTGAAGCCGCCTTCCGCTAGAGTACCTGATGTTGTGTATTCTTCCGAGAGCTTAGCCTCCAAGAGCGCGTATATCAGGTCTCATATATCATTTCTACATGCTTTCACGGGATGCGACATAACCTCAGCATATTTTTATCGAGGAAAACCAAAATTCTGCGAATTGTTTGCGAAATCCGATGATTTGCATGGGTTTGCAGAAATATTTAAGCAAACACATGTAGCCATGGATACTTTAATAGATCACGGGCTTTGTCTCGCTTTGGCTCTTTAAGGGGTATCCAAAGATCTGCGCACCAGAGATCAACCTGCGATTGAGCTCGTCCAAATGTATCGAGCAAAATCGCATGCTGAAGCCGCCAATCTTTAAAAAGTCGAGCTTGCACGCATAATTCCGACTGCCAGTGCGTTAACTGAGCATATCTATTTCCAAGTACAGGCTTGGTATGGTTCACAAGGTCAAGACGAAATTATAGATCCGTTGGAATGGGCCTGGGAATTGGTGGATGGAGAGCTCAGGCCTGTCACCATGACCCAGGAAGCCGGTCCCGAGGAAATTTTGAGCAAAATTTCTTGCTCTTGTCAAACCGAATGTACCTGAGGTGCGTGTGCCGCCGAAGTGGGTTGGAGTGCTCACATGCATGCAAGCATTGCGATGGCAATTGGTCAAACCAAAAAGACGCTTCCAATGAGGATGAGAGTAGTGACGAGGAAGAAGATGAAGGAGGAAAAGAAAATTCAGGAGGAAGAGAAGATGAAGAACAGGAAGAAGACGAATAAGAGTTTGAACAAAATGTTTAGTATTATTTTTGATTTTTCACCTTAACCTCTACCATTCATAGATGCTGCCAATTACCACCCGCCGCCGCACCCCCGCAGAGCTGGCCCCGGAGAAATCTAATGATAGAATTGAATTTGCCATCCCCGAAAACCCCCGAGTAACGAGTTTGGAGCGATTTCCATGCACGCTGCAATTTCTCCCCCAATTAGCACCCCTACAGAGCCGCCTACGTGCGCCCCCGGGTAATTCTAATGCCAGAATCGAGTTCCGCGAACCTGAAAACTCCCGAGTAACAATTTCCGAGCGATTTTTCCGAGATTCCAGTCGTTACACAAGTACAAGTAGTGATGCAATTGGAAAATGCATTTTCCGACCCAGAAGACATTTTTCCAAAAACAGATTAACCAGACCATATAGACTCGTTTTCTGTGACCTTCCTGGACACAATGCAGAAAACCGCATCTTGATATCTGCTGCACGGCCAAATTCATTTAATTTTCTTTATCTTCCCTGGACTAAATCTAGAGAGAAACTATCAGAAATGCAACATAAGGAAACATTCCGACAATAAGGCGGCCATAAAGGCACTGAGCTCCCATGTCATCGATTCAAAGTTGATGTGGGAGTGCCAAAGGAAACTCAATGAAATAGGCAAGAATAACAAGGTCTCTTCAGTCTGGGTCTCTGGTCACTCTGGAATCAAAATCGATGAAAAGGCCAGCAATGGAGCACGAACAGCATTTACTTACCCAGAATCTTTCTGAGGTGAAGGAAAATGCACCTATAAGAGAGAGTTCGGAAGAAGAAGTAAACCGAAAGAGGATCACTCTGGTGGATGGTTCACTCCGAAAAGTTCCTTCGGAACTTTAAAACTGCAAGATCCAAAGGATATCTGGATTTCAGCAAGAATAAATTACACCTTTATACTGGTATCCTTACAGGACTCTGTCCCGTCGGGAAGCATCTGATGAAAATAAGTTTGTCAAAAACTGGCTAGTATAGATTCTGTGGGGAGAAGGAAGAAACTCCTATTCACCTGGTCAGGGAATGCCTCGCCATTGCATGCCAACGAAAGGAATGCTTTGGTCAAGAAACTTGTATAAGTGAGGACATTACCTCCTTGAAGCCGTCCCAGATATGGGAGTTTATTGATACTCTGGAACTAGAAGGCGAGCTGCAGGTAGATGGCGTAGTACAGAAAACAGCTCTAATGGGGGTACAACAGACCTTGAATTGGCGGTACAACATAACATCATATAAAATTTTTTTAAAACATTTTAAACATTCAAAACATTTCAACCAAATATTTTAAATGAAAAAAAATTCATTTCACTGAAATTATTCAAAAAGGTAGAATCTTTTAACGAAATGTTAATAGTTCTTGAGTAATGTTTCTTCATTTTCTTGAAACTCGAATCTAGTCGATAGTCTATCAAATTGCGAACATCTTGCTGCACTGAAGAAAATTTATACACGAAATCTAAAGTGCTGAAATATCCTACCTTATACCAAAATCCTTCGATAGGCACTCCACATGATTCAGGTTTCGTGATAAGCCACTCTCGGTGTTGAGGAATGAGAAAATTGAAAGTGGTAGCTAGACCTCCAACTTCGGTTAGTCCATATGCTGGTAAAATAGTTACTCCTGGTATAATCTCTTTCAACTTTCGGATTGTGGATAGGGGAAAATTTACTCCTCCACCAGCTAGAATTTTCAGTGAAGATATATCGACATCTTTTGGTTTGGTATATTTTAGGAGATTGGTTATTTTGAAAACTGATCCAAAAATGAAATATACCTAAAAATTGGAAAGTTTCAATCTGTCCGCCATGGAGCCGCATTAACTAGTATAATATTATATAATATATATATATATATATATATATATATATATATATATATATATATAATATATATATATATATATATATATATAATAATATATATATAATATATACATATATATATGTATGTATATATGTATATGTATATATATATATATATATATATATATATATATATATATATATATATATATATATATATATATAAATATATATATATATATAGTAAGGATGTTTATTGGGTGTGCGGTCTGTTATATATAAAAGAAAACTCTACTTTTCCTAGCTACTCAATATTTCGTCAAACTTTATTGACATCATCAGGAGTCTACTGTAAAGATTGAAAATAAAACAAAAATAACACCAGAATACAAAAACATCAAACAACTTACAGTTTAAGAGTAAAATTCAAACACACAAGGCATCACATCGAAATGTTAAACAGTACTGATCACACAATGGGAACAAATCTCCCTAACAACTGGTCTAATTTTTTCTTTCATTCTCATAGAGATAACACAAATATGTGGTGATTTTATTAATTCATTTTCAAACTAAATGAACCAAAAAAGTTTACGACGACATGTTAACTTTGACTGTACAATCAGGGTATGAAATAATAAATTTTTTTCCTCTATTTAGCCAATTTTAAAATATTACTGTAAATGCTGCTTAACTGACCTGTATCGGACTTAAAATTAATAGTGTTCTTATCCTTCTTTATGCAACACATTTCCAGGAATAAATCGGTTTCCATAATTAGACTCTGTTTTCAAAACACTGACATTATTATAATCAAAGTTATGGCCTGTTTTTATATAATGATCCACTACAGCACAAGAATTTTTACCCAATCGACAATCACTCCTGTGCTGTGTGATTCTCTGTTTAAGCCACTGGGCGGTTTGTCCAATGTAACAACCCTGACATCCCAAACAAGGTATTTCATATACTCTTGAAATCCACTGGTGTTGGTTACAATAATAAAATAATTCTGGATTGGTATCGGAAACCAACCGACCCGTCAGTGTTTTGAAAACAGAGTCTAATTATGGAAACCGTTTATTCCTGGAAATGCATTTACAGTAATATTTAAAAATTGGCTAAATAGAGGAAAAAAATTTATTATTTCATACCCTGATTGTACAGTCAAAGTTAACATGTCGTCGTAAACTTTTTTGGTTCATTTAGTTTAAAAATGAATTAATAAAATCACCACATATTTGTGTTATCTCTATGAGAATGAAAGAAAAAATTAGACCAGTTGTTAGGGAGATTTGTTCCCATTGTGTGATCAGTACTGTTTAACATGTCGATGTGATGCCTGGTGTGTTTGAATTTTACTCTTAAACTGTAAGAGGTTTTTGTATTCTGGTGTTATTTTTGTTTTATTTTCAATCTTTACAGTAGACTCCTGATGATGTCAATAAAGTTTGACGAAATATTGAGTAGCTAGGAAAAGTAGAGTTTTCTTTTATATATAACAGACCGCACACCCAATAAACCTCCTTACTATTTCATACCGTACGGTCGATATCCTTTTATACTACTATACATATATATATATATATATATATATATATATATATATATATATATATATATATATATATATATATATATATATATATATATATATATATATATATATGTATATATATATTCTATATATATATATATATATATATATATATATATATATATATATATATATATACAGTGGACCTCCGGTAATCCGACAAACGTTTTGCAGGGCCGTGTCGGACTATCGAATTTGTCGGATTATAGAGTACTGCCTAAGACCGCCTATATTCCGGAATTTTTTGAAAAAGAGTATATTGTAATCCGACAAATTACAGATCAAAATGATAAGATTCTATCTGAACTACAAATCATAATATACTACATACCAGGGATGTAACGGAGGTAGTTTTATCGGAACCGAAGTCGGAGTCGGAGTTTTTAAATTTGATTTATCGGAGTCGGAACCGGAGTCGGAGGCGGAGGCAGGGCCAAAAGTGGTGGCAGGAGAGAGATTTTTTATTAAAAACAGATTACTTTTATTGATATTAAGCCGCAAAATACAAAACAAGTGACTGTAACGTATAAACACGTCATGTGCGTAACAAACTAACATCACGTGAAAAAACAATCGACGATAGAGCGCACGTAGCGGTGGCGGGGGATTCTCCCCGCGACATGTATGAACTATGAATGTGCGTAGCGGTCGGTCGACGCAGGCCGCTGAGCTATTTGTTATGCTTGGACCTCCGATTCAAAAGTTTCGGAGCCGAAGTCGGAACCGAAGGTGTAAAAATAATCGGAAGTTCCGACTTAACGGAGTCGGAGTCGAAGCTCCGTAACATCCCTGCTACATACCTATGTATGTCGAATTTAGTAAATTAAACACCACAATAGACAGCTTACGTTTGATTATAAAATTATCCTTATTAATACTATAGAACTTACAGAAAATAATAACTAAATTTCACATTATGAAATAATTGTATACAAACAAATGCATAATCAAAAACTATGAATAAAAATCAAATTTTGATGTATGAAAATATTCATCAATTTTTTTCGCAAAATTATGCATGTGAACTTACATTCAATAATGATAGGCATGTCGGATTACAGGGGGCGCCGGATTAGACAGGGGCCGGATTACCGGGGGTCCACTGTATATATATACATATATATATATATATATATATATATATATATATATATATATATATATATATATATATATATATATATACATAATCTCTTGATAATTATTAGCAATAACAGGCTTGTTGAATCTTAAAAAACTCGATTTTATTAAAAAGTTGACGTTTCGCCACGACATTCGTGGCTTTAACAAAACTTTTGAAAAAATTGAAATTTCTTTGACATTTATTGATTTGAAAAAATTTGAATAGAAAAAGACTACTATGTTTCACTAAAATTTTAGTTTACAGTTTTCAATAATAATAGTGATTAATGTAGATAAAGCAAACATATTAGGGTCCTCTTTCATTGAATATTAACGTATTTGATGAACAAATATATTTTTAGATAGTTTTGTTAACAGTTTTTTCAAGTTTTTTCTGGAGATTATAATGTCTACCCTTTTTCCTGAATTCTATTCATCTTATACTTTTTCCCAACTTGAATTGAAAAATAGTGTATTTACCGAATTTCATATTGATCAAATAACTTATAAAACTATGTTATGTTGCCAACATAAAAACATTTGTTCAATATAGTATTCTCAAACTGGACATGATCAAACATTCCATTGAAAACAGTTATGAAAACACATGAAATTTCTTTCATTTTTCGCATATACATACTTCCGCTTCTTTGTTCTCCAAAGTATGGGTTTACCCAAAACTTGTTGGTTTTGTTCTGCTTCAAGAACACTCTAGATACTTATTTTCAGCTCATCTGTTTTTTGACTTTGGAAATGTCAAGAGATACCGGGAGAATTTTAAAAACATGAATATATATATATATATATATATATATATATATATATATATATATATATATATATATATATATATATATATATATATATGTATATATATATTTATATATGTATATATATATATATATATATATATATATATATATATATATATATATATAGGAACAATAATAGTTTAGCTCTGACAGGTTAATAAAATTAATTATTATAAACGAATGAATGTATAAAATGGTAATATATCATACGTTCCTTCGTTTATAATAATTAATTGAATTAACCTGTCAGAGCTGAACTTTGATTGTTTCCATATAACGTAAACAGGTAACAAATTCATTATACCGTATATATATATATATATATATTTATATATATATATATATATATATATATTTATTAATATATTATATATATATAAATATATATATATATATATATATATATATATATATATATATATATATATATATATATATATATATATATATATATATATATATATATATATATATATATATATATATATATATATATATATATATATATATATATAGATATATATATATATATATATATATATATATATATATATATATATATATATATATATATATATATATATATATAGGGTGTTCCAAAATTTAACGTACAAACGGAAAGGGGAGATTCCTTAAGTAAATTCAAGAAAAAAAAGTCCTATTAACATGGGGTCGCGCAAACGTTTCGTTTTCGAGATACAGAGTGTTGAAGTTTGAATTTTTTTCAAGTTTTTTTCTCATAGTATCTACACTTTATAACATATTCAACTGAAATTTGGCATAGATATTACATTTGAGAGTTCTCATCACGTGACATGGCAATTTTGATAGTACACAGGGTGATATTTTTTCTTGAACACTGTCTCCTGTTTTCCTCAAGAACTTTTTTTTGGTGAGCAACTGTTAATTTGAAAGAATGTAAAAAGAAGTTTTGTTGTTATACTAAACTTTTCGTTCAATTGTAGTTTTGCCGTATCTGCTACCGATTTCGAGAATAAAAATTTTGAACGATTCTCTCGAAATCCTCGGAAAAATCCAAATTATTATAAAATTAAGTTAGTAAGCTGTGGTGATTGTATTCAGTGTCAGTTTTGACATATCAAATTATTGAACGTTTGTGTTTTGAAAAGTAAAGGTGGTTGCATTTGTGGCTATTTATTTTTTTGAATGTAGACTAGTATTTTCATTACGATTTTTATGACTGTCACAACAATATTTGATCAGAAAATATAAACCTCTACACATTTTAATATCAAGACATGCCGAATTTCACGAATTCCGAAATGACTGACATGCATTTCATGTATGGTCTTGCAAATGGAAATTCAAGAGAAGCTAAGCGTCTTTACATGTAACGCTATCCCAATAGAGGGATACCAGATCATCGAATGTTCTCTGATATTCATAGGCTTCTTTCAGAAGCTAGATCTTTTTCCACGAAAAAAATTAATGCCGGTAGACCACGCAGTGTGAGAACATCACAACTCGAAGAGGCAGTTATGAACGAAATAGAACAAAATCCAAGAACCAGTACAAGAAAAATTAGTGTACTTTTGAATGCAAGTCATCAAGCTGTTTGGCGGATCTTGCCGGATTTTCTGCTATATCCTTATCACATTCAGAGGGCGCAAGCTCTTCTGCCTCGAGATTTTCCTCCGAAGATTAATTTTTGTCAGTGGTACCTCAATAGACTATTGAACAATCCTCATTTTGATTGCCAAATTCTATTCACTGATGAAGCCTGTTTCTCAAGGACTTCAATTATAAATTTTCATAATGAACACATATGGGCTGAGGAGAATCCGCATGGATATGTAGAAACCCATTCTCAAAAGCAATTTTCACTGAATGTGTGGGGTGGTAATATTGGCGATCATTTGATTGGTCCTTCCTTCTTGCCAGGTCGACTAACAGGTCAATCATACAGACATTTTTTAGAAAACGATTTGCCCTTGTTATTGGAAGATATACCTCTTATGCTACGACGAGAAATGTGGTTCATGCATGACGGTGCTCCTGCTCATTTTCCAGTTTTGGCAAGGAAGTATTTGGACGACAATTATGAAAACAGGTGGATTGGACGGGAGGGACCTCAGTCATGGCCCGCCAGATCCCCAGACTTAAATAGTTTTTTTGAGTTTTACATTTCTTGTAGTAATACATTTTTTGTAATGATTATACGGGTTTATCAAATTTTTATGAATCATCGCAACAGATCAGGAAAATTTCCACAAAAACTAATAATGAATTCATTCACCACAGCTTACAAACTGGCCTCCTTATATTTTCACATTTGTTTCAAATTAACAGTTGCACACCAAAAAAATGTTCTTGAGGAAAACAGGCGACAGTGTTCCAGAAAAAATATCACCCTGTAGATCTGCTATCGAGATTGCCATGTCACGTGGTGAGAACTCTCAAATGTAATATCTATGCCAAATTTCAGTTGAATATCTTGTAAAGTGTAGATACTATGAGAAAAAAACTTGAAAAAAATTCAAACTTCAACACTCTGTATCTCGAAAACGAAATGTTTGCGACCCCATGTTAATGAGACTTTTAAATCTTAACTTACTTAAGAAATCTCCCCTTTTCGTTTGTACGTTAAATTTTGGAACACCCTGTATATATATATATATATATATATATATATATATATATATATATATATATATATATATATATATATATATATATATAAATATATCAAAAAAATCTCAAATGGCATGATTCAAGAGGAATAAATTGTATTTAACAACCACCATGCGACTAACAAGAATTGTATGGAAAAAGTTTTCGAATTGAGAGTAGATTAAACTACTCTAAAAACTAACAATGAAAATTTTTTATTTTTTACTCTCTACAAACTCCAATTGGCAAAGTTCATTGATTTATTTGATACATTCAAAGGCTAGAAATTATAACGAGATCCCATGTTATAACAGTGATTTACCTGATTATAAATTCATTGCCATTTTTTTTCAACATGTGAATGAAAAATTGTCAGTTAAGCTTTCATAAAGTACATACCTTATATTTCTCAACAGCTTTCCATACATTGCTTTCCTCTGATTCCTTCATAACTACTCTAGCAGTACCTGATCTAAGATTTCTAAAAGTTCCAATAAAATGAGTTAGCCAGTACAACTTCGCGAATAAGATGGATAGTGGAAGGCAGCCACCCCTGAAAAAACATAATTTTTATGATGAAAATACATTTTACCACTGGAGGAGATGAAGACACAGGTAGCTTATGTTAGTACATTCTGAAAATTTGTGTTATCTGATGAATCAGTGCGAAAAAGCCACATATGACCTTGGTTTATATAGGTATATATATATATATATATATATATATATATATATATATATAAATATATATATATATATATATATATATATATATATATATATATATATATATATATATATATATATATATATATATACAGTGTGTCTACTATAAGGACTTACCACCCCTGTGAAATCGTTATTATTTGATCGATTTTTCTTTTTTTTTGTTGGGAAGGTATGTGAAATATCCATCTAATAAGGGGGTAATTATATTTTTAGGCTGTTATCGTGGCCAACTGCGATCAATTTTACTTACCCATATTTCAAAAAGTAGTATTAGGGATTTTTTTTTTCTCAAAAAATAATGATGGATCATGTACCAATGTTTGTCATCCTAGTATACAGGGTATCCGAAAAACGAATAATAATTTTTTTTGAATGTCTTAAAAAAACTTACTATTGTTTGTATTATACATATCTCTACCGAAACTCATGATTTTGAAGGTAACTTATCTCTGAACAGGGAGCCCGAGAAAAAATAACATAAAAGTGGTGATAAATCAATTTGATAAATGGTGATAAATCAATTTTATAATTATGTCAACAATTTATTCTCAGTAAATATCGTAGTGAAATCATTTTACACAAAAATTAAGAAAGGCAATTTTGTATTTATTTAGCGTATGGCTACATTACAGGTATATAACAAGAAATGGTGTAATTTTTCTTGTTCGAATCCTTTATTTGTACGGTCTGGCTGCTTGCATAAGGTATTGAAATAGTTCCCTAAGTATCATATATAAAAATCAAGTCCGAGAAAATAAGAAAAGTGAGTTGAGTTTTTTTCCATCTTTAGCACCTGATACCTGGAAATTAGCCATCGTCACAAGGTAGCAGGTACCCATACACTGAAAGTACATAAGAACACTACTTCATCCCATAGATATTATTGCTGAGAAACTAAGTAACGTCTGGCGGCACTGGGATCTTGGACTATTACGATGCTGGTGTGGAAGCTTTTCTACTGTTCCCATGTTGATCAAAAAATCTGTTACATGGTTAATGTTACGTTCTGTATGACGTCTGTTGAATTCATTAGCAGCTTCACGAAAAGTACGCGTTCTATCACCAACTAATCTTATTAATTCCACTCTTTCCCGTAAAGAATATGACATTTTTCGTGTTTTCCACGCCTTTGAAACAGTATAAACTACTAAACTATCATCAATTGACAGCCAACAAATAACATAATATTTTTCACAGCACTTTAGTGGAGTACTGATGCTGTTACTGTGAGAACCTAAATTACTGGTCAATCATTTAACACGAATAGTTCTAATTTCTAGACAGACTACCAAAAAAAACTCTCAGCACTAGGATGCAGGGCAAAAGGCCAAAAGGGAGACCACGTAAAAGATGGGAAGAAGGAGTGTCAGAAGACGCGCAAAAATTGATAGGTGTCAGAACTTGGAGGAGAGCAACAATGGATCGACAGTGTTGGAGGCGGAAGATAAAGGAGGCCAAGGTTCAATTTGGGCTGTAGCGCCATTGGAGAGAGAGAGAGTTCTAATTTCTAGATGATTTTGATTCTAGATATTTTTCGAGAATTATCAAGTTGCTCTTTTCTATACAGAATCGTTATAACATAAAATCTCTAGGCCGATATAGGACATCCAATAATGTATAACAGAAAATATGTTATAGGTACTAAGTATCAACTAAACCCAGTTCAATTTCACTCAAATTTCTGTGTTTGGACTGAATATAATCTAGGTTCATACTCTTATATGGAGTTGTAAGTTTTGACTGATAATAACACTTATTGTTAAAAGAAGTATCATACAGAAAAAATATTGCCCACTTATCCTTTTTTATTTTTTTT
Source organism: Cynegetis impunctata (assembly GCA_030704885.1). NCBI lineage: Eukaryota > Metazoa > Arthropoda > Insecta > Coleoptera > Coccinellidae > Cynegetis > Cynegetis impunctata. The sequence continues at coordinate 389,257 of JARQZK010003616.1, forward strand.
CCGTCAGACAAATTGTATATTAGAAAGATAAAAATTGATACAGATATGTCCAAAGCAATCCTAAATGATATTTTGTCACTAGTTTTTTTCCAAAAATACCATAATAGTATAGTTTTTGATGACATATTGAAAAAATTATAATAATTCGTTTTTCCGATCATCCTGTATTTTATGATGATGAAAATCGGTATGGGTATGTTTTCAATTTCTGATTTAGAATCCATCATTATTTTTTGTGAGAAAAAATCCCTAATAGTACTTCTTGAAATATGGGTCAATAAAATTGGTCGCAGTTGGCCTCGATAACAGTTCAAAAATATGACCACTTTTTTGTTGGATGAACATTTCTAATACCTATCTAACAAAAAAAAGTTTTTCAAAATCGATCAAATAATAACGATTTTACAGGGGTGGTAAGTCCTTATAGTGGACACACTGTATATATATATACATGTGTATTGTGTATATACATATATATATATATATATATATATATATATATACATATATATATATATATATATATATATATATATATATATATATATATATATATATATATATATATATTATATATATATATATATATATATATATATATATATATATATATATATATATATATATATATATATATATAAAATACTTTCAATTTGGACACCGAATAGCAAACTCAGCTTTATTGTGGTTCATAAGGAATACATTTTGATACAACACAATAATAATCAGTAGAAATTAAGCAATCTAGAAGATTTTGTGTTCAGGATGGAATTTTATTCACATAAGCATAAGTGCGCTACCGAAACTGAAAGTATGGGTCAAAACATCGTATATAAGAAACCTCGGCAGTTATGGAAAATATAGTTGCTAGGCCAAATTCTTGAAAACTCTTCTATAATACATAATAAATTAATCTGTTTCCTTTCTGTTCATATTAATCAAATGGGTCATTCGATGGATTATGATGGCGCTAGTTTTTTCGGAGAGAGTTTTCATGGATGCGATGTTTTGACCTGGTTTATATATATATATATATATATATATATATATATATATATATATATATATATATATATATATATATATATATATATATATATATATAAATATATATATATATATATACATATTTATATATATATATATAGGGGGAAGTCGGTTAATCATGCGCGGCGGCTAATGATGCGCAGCATATTAGCAGTAGAAAATGTCAACCATTTATTGGAATTCATACACTTCGTGCCATTTCTTAGAAGATATTTAAAGTTGCGCATCCATTTGGGCAATTTCCGCGGCAAACGCGGCTGTCATCGTGTCTGACTACTATTTTGGTTGTTTACTCTAACTTTTGTGCGTGCGAAAAGAAGATTGAAAATGTTAATGAGGCCTTTTTTTGTTTGGGTAATTCTACTAAAATAATCAACGTGGTTCTAGCTATTGTAGGAGCGATTCATCTAAGGTAAAGAACCTCCAGTTTTATTTTGGTGAATTTTTGTAAGCATTAAGTCCATGTCGGGTAATGGTGCGCCATGCGCACAATTAGCCAACTTTTTGAGTAAGAAGTTTTTGTTGTTATTCAGTATAAAACAAAATGTTTTCTGAATAATTTCAGATGCTAAAATAACCCCGCAAAACGAATAAAGCCTCTTAGGACGCAGACAAAATGAAAAAAGTCTTGTGATTTGTTGCAAATGACGGAGAAGTTAGAGATGACGGAAGGTAGTTTTAATACCAGAATATACAATTCGCAAAAGAAAGAAAGATGAATATGATAGAGGATGTGATATTAGTGGGTCCACATCCAATTTTTTCACAGGTCCAAGAAAAGAGTTTAGCGAGTCACGTACTAAAAATGGTAAATCTTTTTTATGGTGTCACAAGAATTGAACTGCGATTAGCGTATTCTTATGCAGTAGCTAACAATTTAGCTATAAAATTATAAATTTTGTAAGCAAAACAAGATTGAATTGCTAGCCATCACACCACATACTTCTCATTGCTCACAGGCTTTAGATTTATCATTTTATGGTTCACTGAAAGCTATGAAGGATATGACTGTGATTTTTATACCTAAATTACAATATTTTTATATTTTGTTAATGTTCTAACAAATATTATATGTCTTCTGTAATGCTTCTTTTGATTATACCTGATACACCATACTATATTTACAGATTTCTGGTTGCGCACAATTATCCGCATAGGGTGGATAATCATGCGCATTGTCAGTTTATGTCTTATTTCGTTCTCAAGCTCAGAACATATTTTTTTGTGATATTTAATTCATTTGTGTTATACCATATACAATGAAGAATATCTATGCCAAAATTCAGAATTTTAGATGCTATATTCAAGAAAATATCAACCCGGCTTCTTAGGTGCCCACAATTCACCGACTTCCCCCTATATATATATATATATATATATATATATATATATATATATATATATATATATATATATATATATATTATATTATATATATATATATGTTTATATATGAAAATATATTTATATTCTTAAAATTTTGTTTTGTTGTGAGTTCAAATGTGTGAATAAAAGACGCAATTGTCTATTAACGAAATTTGCAATTTTGATGTTTTCAAAAGAAAATTTTATTTAGCACATCCTTATCAGAAAATAACATTATAGGACAAAATAACAATTCTCATAATGAACTTGTTACAGATATGAGTCAAGTTTCAATTTTTTATGCCTCATTACCTTATATAAAAGAAATAACACCTGAACTGACCAGAATATTTCAATCTTTTGAAAACATCAAAATTGCAAATAGAACAGTTATTTCAATGAGACAAATATATTCGAAAGTAAAAGACAAAATTCTTATTTTATCACTCACAAATGTTGTTTATAATATCCCTTGTCATGATTGCGATAAGAATTATATTGGCCATACAAAAAGACTATTAAAAGACAGAATCACTTCTCATAAGAGTGATAGTAGATTACACCCTGAGAGATGTGCTTTAGCTAAACATGTCAATGGTTGTGACCACCAGATGAACTACCTTTCAACAACTGTTCTTGCAAGAGAATCACATCTTTCAAAAAGATCTTTCTTAGAAATGGCCTTTATTTATCAAGACAATAACTCCATCAATGAAAAAACAGATATGAAAAATAAGATATAAGAGTGAAATTTATTCTTTTTTACTTTCACTTGATATAAAATAACACTAAATCAAATTAATTTAACGTAACGAAATAATGTCAAACTTCAATTTGAAAATAAAAAAAATGAAAAAATGAGTGACACCGATTTGTCATTTCGTTCAGAAATTTAATTTTAACTTCAAAAATGTATCAACTTTTCTAATTATTTAACAAATAGCATCATTTTCAATGTTTCTTATATCCTATTATCAACATTTATGTAATCATCCTCACGATAGATTCTCCCTGATGATGGAATAAACGATTCCGAAAGCTTGGAAAAACTTCAAAGAGTTTCCTTTTACATTGCTGCAGTCCCTACAAATAGTTTTCCTCTAAACTAGTCAGCGACTACCCTCCTCTTATATATATAAATATATATATATATATATATATATATATAATATATATATATATATATATATAATATATATATATATATATATATTATATATATATATATATATATATTATATATATATATATATATATATATATATATATATATATATATATGTATATATATATATTTATATATATATATATATATATATATATATATATATATATATATATATATATATATATATATATATATATATTTATATATATTTATATATTTATATTTATATTTATATATATATATATATATATGTATATATATATATATATAGTCATAAAAAATAATACATTTCATGTTGAGAGTATTAATTAAGATGAATATAAAATAGTTCAATACTTACTCGGTTCTTGTTAGGAGTGTGTGATGAGAAAGACGTATTGGTTTTACTTTTCCACTGCTACCACTGCCTGAAAAAATTACTGCGGTGCCCTTATTTGAGTTCAGCTTTATGGGCTCAAAGTTTTCAATCTCAGATTTTGATGCAACCAAGTAATCGGAGTATGACGAATGACCGTTTGGTTTTCCGCCTAATACTACCAGCTTGCTATTCAATTCAGCAATTTTCACGATTTGCTCTACATTTTGTAAAGCGTCGACGTCAACAAATATTATTTTAGGTGCAACTTTCTTCATGAGGGCTGCCTGTTCTTCAACTATTATTGGTCCATTATTCATTGGCATCACCTTGATTCCATTAAAAAAGCAAGCAGTGTACGGTACGCAACAGTCTTTATGATTATCCATACACAGAGCTACTATATCATCATCAGAGAGATTTTCAGCTTTCAAATTTATGGCTACTTTGATACACTCCTCAAGCAGTTCAGCAAAAGTCTGCGATTCCTCTGTTTCTACAATATACTGAAACAATAAACAAAAAATGTTTATGAATATACCTATATATATATATATATATATATATATATATATATATATATATATATATATATATATATATATATATATATAACTGAGATTGAATTCTCGCACTTGGTGAAACATCATAAAGAATAAAGTTTAAAATGTAAAATAAAACACACTTGGATAGTCGACATGTTTCGAGTTATGAATAATGAGTTTTGATAATGAATTCATAACTCGAAACATGTCAACTATACTTTACTGCTAAATACAGTATCTGAATATTTTTTATATAATGAAACTTAAGTTTGTTTTATTTCAAAGTTTAAACTTGTTTTGTATATATATATATATATATATATATATATATATATAAATATATATACATATATATATATATATATATATATAAATATATATATATATATATATATATATATATATATATATATATGTATAATTATCAGGGGCGGCTAGTCAAAGGAGGCTAAGGAGGCTAAGCCTCCTCAATAATATTCCGTGTATCACTAATATATTATATTGAATAGTCAGCATTCAGCATATTCATATTAATCGAAATTATATTATTTTATGCACCTACCTTCCTTTCAACCTACGTTATATAATATAATTTATTAATTACGATAGAAGGTATTTACATTTACTGCATTTCATTCATTTCAAGATTTGTGGCAACGCTGCGGAGGCATGGAAAGGTATATTCTCAACGTTCAGTATGCCTGCCACAGAAAAGAAAACAACGGTGCAAATACTCCGAATGAATACTTCATTGCAATAGAAAAGCAAAACACATGTAAATGGCAACACCGATAGAGCCCAGTCTCATACAATGTCGACCAATCACAACTATAGAATTTCACGTGACATCGAGTGAATTCGTTGGAAAGCATTAATTTAATCGTAATGTGATCGTAGTGTCTAATGGCCGACAACAGCTTGTTTACTTATATTGCTCGCGTATTGTTTTAAAATGAGTTTGGTTACTGAAGTTAATTTCAAAAATTTCAATGGTGACTTAGTGGAATATTTGTTATCCCATAACTTTAGTGCACTATCAAAACAATGGTTAAAAAGAATAATTTACACATTTATTATAAGAAATAACGCATGACGCATGTTTCGGTGGAACTTCACCTTCTTCTGTTATTTTTAAACATTGTTTTGATATGTTTATTAATTTACACCAAGTATCGGCCCAATCAATCCAAAATTTAGTGCACTAAGTTATGAGGATAAAGTTTTGATAAAAACATTGCGACCTACCCCTGAATTGAACAATTTGGTGCAGCGTAACAGACAACAAAACCGCGGTTTTAATACAAGGAATTATGAGAGACATCCTTGCCTAACCGGATCACAGGTAAAAAATAAATTATTTTGTTGGCAGTGTTTACTTTTTACTAGTGAAAATGTCTCTGTTTGGGGCAGCTTAGGATTTGAGGATTCAATTCTATACCTAGTTGAAAGTGAGGAATTTTTCACCGATAAAGTAACTTTAAATACAGCACGCGGATTAATATCTTACTTACAAGATAAGGAATTAATATATTTTTTAAACATCTCTAAATTTATTTTTGAACAAACAGAAATAGTTTTTCAAATCTTAAAGCAAAAGTTTTCAGATGTAATTTACTCACGAAATCGGCTCAAGTTTCTTTTGGAAAAAATTTCAGAATTTCGTGCAGAAGTTTATTTTAAAAAACTATTTTCTGTATTTCAAACTACTCATGATACGACTCAATTTAGCTCAAAACGAAAGAAATTCAGTTACGCAGATATGGAGCTTCACTATAAGCAAATATTTTATGAAATTTTGGATACTATTAGGGGTCAAATATAAATAAGGTTCTCTGATTGGAAAGAACTGCATTTCTTTGACTTACTCAATAAAAATTTGTTCACCGGATTTTCGGCTAATTTTCCAGATAACCTTTTAGAAAATTTATGTCAAAAATACATTTTTTTTGATAAGGTGGCCATAAAAAGTGAACTGTGTGTTGTTTATAATGACAATGAAATTTTGGGGCAAAATGAAAATCATGTGAGGACTATTAAATACCTTTTTGATAATGATTTGAATCAAGATTTACCCCAAGTTTATAAACTCTTATGTCTTATTGTTTCTATCCCGGTGACATCGGCTTCCGTAGAGCGCTCGTTTTCCACTCTCAAGAGAATTAAAACTTATTTACGAAATTCGATGAGCCAAGATCGTTTGAAAATTATTAGTTTGTTGTCTAATGAAAAGGAATTGGTAAAACTTTTGGCGAAAGACAAAAAATTTTATGAGGATATTATAGATCATTTTGCTAACGTTAAAGATCGCAGAATCCCGCTATTCTTCAAAAATATATAATAACCTGTTAACAAATTCGTTAAGTAGGTAGGTAGGTACCTATTTTGTGAAAGAAAAAAAATTTGATGAATAGATGAATTGATTAATTGGCTGAGAAGAGTTTTTGTGAATATTGTAAATAGGAGTTGTAGGTCTCAAGGTAGACACTCGAAAGTGAAAACAAATTAATAGCTTACGGTGCTTGTTTTACTTTGATTTTCTTCAAATTATAAGGCGGTTGACCTTGAAATCCTAAAAATTTTCGCCTATGGTGTATTTTTTAACACCTCTTGTAGCCTCCTCAAACCAAAACCTCACGAGCCGCCACTGTATATATATATATATATATATATATATATATAAATTAATTCAAATTACATAAGTAAACCTAACGGCCGATGGCCAGCCCGCCTCTACACGCCACCACGCAATACGCGACGCTGCTAGGACCAGCGGCGCTGTGTCAACTTTCTTGACCCATCATTTTGAAGATAATTAAATTATCTATAAGTTTTGTCCGAAACATTTTTTTCCAAGACGTAATGATTAAAAGCTATAATTTGTTGAAGTTCCTTTTTGTTTTTTGCAATTAGAGTTTTCTATAAATGTTTGAGTATTACGGCAAAACTAAGCTATTTACATAAAAAGTCAATATAACATAAATTGTTTACTATATTTTTGGAGTCAAATAGAAAAAAGAACATCCCGATACAATCAGTAGTTTTTGAGCTGTATGCATATAACCAGAGTAGTGTTGTTGAAAGGTTGCTGAAGGGGTGGGTGGTGAAGCAAGAGGGGGAGAGGTCGGGACTTTGTGTTTTTCTAGTATATGTTTTATGTACTAACATCCTGCAAAAATTCAGCTTTCCCCTAATTAGTTGCGACAAAGCTTGTTTTTTTACCTTCATTTACTGGGCTATAAAATAAGATTCGTGCGACAAAAGTAATAAATATGTACCAATATTTAAAAAGAAAGTGTGGGAACAAACTTCCCAGATTCAAAATACCTATCTGATATGGAGCTGAAGCTAACTGGTAACTGAATATAATAACCAATAAAACTACCTTATATATGTATATATATATATATATATATATATATATATATATATATATATATATATATATATATATATAGGTATATATATATTTATATATTTATATATATATATATATATATATATAATATATATATATATATATATATATTTATTTATATTTATATACTTATTATAATATATATATATATATATATATATATATATATATATATATATATATATATTTATATTTATATACTTATAATAAAAAAAATGTTTTCTCATTTTTAATTCAAACCATAATTTATTCCGTTCGAATCGCATCTCCAGATAGTAGACGTTTTTTGCTTCTAGGATGTGAATGAAACACGAAATCGGTGCTATTATAGATGATAGAATCAGTTGATTTAATTTCATGAATAAAAAAATTTGAACAACCGTTAGGTAATGATTTCTTTTATAGTTTCAGTTCAAAGTCTTGTTCGGACAATAAAATGCAAAAATTGACTCCACTCGAGAATGGTTAGCTGTTGAATGAAATAGTTTCTTGAAAAATCACTTGGTAATTATCAAAGAAGCACAAAATTTGAGAGCAAGCAAGATGGAATCAAATTTTCTTTTAGATGTGCAATTAATTCTTCAATATATATTGCGTGACTCTTCGAAAGCAATAAGTAATCAATAGCTTTGCTACTGCTGATTTCGCAAAGGATTTCATTCACGGTTTAATTCAAAGTGTGCCAAATTCAAAACGGCATTTTTCAGCGCTAATTTTTGAATCTTTAATTTTGGCAATAAGAATTGAACACTCATCATCAATATTTTCTGTTGTTATGTTCAATATTTGGTGTGTTTCATTAGAGACAAATTTCAAATTCTATTAAACAATATAAGCACTTGAAAAAGAAGCAACAAAATACTAATAATATATGTATAATCTTCATTGATAATTAGCATCATTTATTTGCCTCCTATAGATATATTTATATATATATATATATATATATATATATATATATATATATATATATATATATATATATATATAATTGTCAGCGGAATAAACAAAGATTCTTTATTACTTTCTTCTTCTACCGTCATGGCGTATAGGATTGGTTTCTCGTGTAATGCCTGGTCCTGGGTGTTAAATGATGCACAGGTTCATACTATACTTTTAGTCTTTATTTATAGCATTAGTGAATATAGGCTTAGCGCTGACCGCTCGGGCAGCGTGACGAGTCTATCTCTCAGTCTTACTTACTTCCTATCTTAGATTCCCTCTGATTTATATATCAGTGTTTATCAATATATCGGCCTTGGCCTCACGTACTTGCAGAGTAAGTGTATCGTACTTGCAGTTAGTTTACAAACAATATAAAGTATAAACTATAACATTCTTCATCTGATATGGAATACAATCGTAACATTCTTCGTTTACTCATCGCGACACTGACCTACTGATCTACATCCACCACACTCGCTAACAGACTAGCATTGAACATCGGCAAAACTCAAAATATATCTTTTAGCCTATATCATGACGTGGTTGATATAAATATAGGTCAACAAACTATCATCTCTTCTCACAACATAAAATTCTCAGGCATACACATTGATAACAAGCTTGACTGGAACTTCCATATAAATCAACTAAATGAATCTCTTAGCAAATATGTATTTGCATTGCGAGCAATAAAACAACATACTAACATATTTGTAGCAAAAACGGTGTATTTCGCTCAGTTTCATAGTACAATGCAATATGGTATTGAATTTTGGGGGACGGTGGTATCCGCAGGCTCCGTATTCATGGCTCAAAAGAGAGCAATTAGAGCATTTTTTAACTTAAAATCTAGAACTTCTTGTAGACCATTTTTTAAAGAAAATGGAATAATGACTACGACAAATACTTATGTTTACAAAATTTCTTTATTAATTCACAAACATCAAAATGAACTTCCCACCCCAAATGACAGACATGAATATCCCACGCGAAAACAAGACATAATACCTCCAAACTATAAATATGGTCGCACTCGAAATGGCCCTTTATATTCAGGGATTAAAGTATATAACCATTTACCTTCGGATTTGAAAAATCTAACAAACAAAAAATATAAAAGAAAAATTAAACAACTTCTATATCAGTATGTTTTTTATGATGTCTAAGAATTCTTTCTGACGAATTTTAACTAAAACTTTTTTTTTCTCTTTTTTTTGTTATTTCCAACGCTTAGGCTAAAGTCGCTATGTATTTTATTGAATTTCTATATGCTTTGTTCTGTATATTGTGATTTTGTGGAATAAATATATCTCTCTCTCTCTCTCTCTCTCTCTCTCTCTCTATATATATATATATATATATATATATATATATATATATATATATATATATATATATATATATATATATATATATATATATATATATTTATGTATATAGACCATATCGAATTGATTAAATCAAAAAATCTATACCATATCATACCATAACCATAAAATATTTTTTTTTTAGTGAATGATATTGCTGAATTTTCTATTTTGTCAAATTTATCTCAATTCCACCAACTTCCTATTTTGAATGAATTTGATATCGCTAACAGGCACTTTCTTTACAGTAACCTAATCCTTGTATAACTTTCTTCCACTAACTCAACTTAGAAGATATATCTGAAAAAAATGTTGACTCAATTTACCTAAACTTTGACACATATGTTCTGCCTCAAAAACAACCCCAGATACCAAATTTAAACTCAGATATGTGGTTATGATCTGATGGGCTATGTACTCATTTTCAAGGCTAAAAGCTGAGTTAGTTCATAGCTCGAAATATGTTCACTAATTAATAGTGTATGTTGTGATTTAATAATGAATGTGCTCTAGCGTTTGAAGGGACTTGAGTTTTTTTCAGAAAAAAAAAACAGCAATTAATATAAACAACACCTTATCCAATATAGTGGATGGAATCCGTAGTTACTACGTGATAATTTAACATGATGAACAAAAACAAAACTTGAATTTACTGCGTTTATCATCACAAAAATACTTTGAAAATATTAAACTGCGATTGCCATTTCGGTCAGATTGAGTTAAGAACTGAATACAGAATTATAGATTTGGGCTTACGAGTGGGACAGAATTATTGCAGGTGCCTAAATAGACAAGAGAAACATATTTAAAGAAAGGCTAATCGAAGTGGGTTTCCCAAATTGGTATAATAAAATGTTCTAAATATAGGAGAATATGTCTAGTCAATCTGGTCGTTCATCAAAATATAACCTTTGCATTATGATTGAGTTTGAATATTTGGTCTAGCGACCGAAATTGCAACCGCAGTTTTATATTTTTCAAAGTATTTTTGTGATAATAAACGTAGTAAATTCAAGTTTTGTTTTAGTTCATCGTATCTTAGTATCTTATCAAGTAGTACAAGGTACAAGTGACGGCTTGAACATCGAAATCCATGTTTGAATTCATGAACCAAAAGAAATGATGCCGAATATTTTTGTATAATTGAATATTTTGATTTTCAAAATCGATGGGAAATGTATTATTACCCCGAGGCGAAGCTAAAGGGGTTATAGTCTCACGACAAAAAGTTGGGATCTGGCCCGATTTTAAAAATTCCAACGGATATCGATAAAACACATATGATTTCATAAGGGAATTTCAATTCCCAATTTTTCTCAACGAAGAATAAAAAAATATAGCGTTTTCACCCCGAGGCGAAGCTAAAGTTTCAAGAAAAAAAGTTGGGATCTGGTCCGATTTTCAAAATTCCAACGAATATCGATAAAATACATATGATTTCATAAGAGAAGTTTTGTTCCCAATTTTTCCCAACGAAGAATAAAAAATTATAGCGTTTTTTAGATAGGCATTACGACATGCGCATGCGCCAAGGTCGATATGTACGAAGTCCTTCAAAACATGCGTCGAAGTGCTCTGTCTGTATGCCACGGTAACCAAGCGACGTTGATAACTTCAGCTTGATTCTGCGTCTGTGTCTGCTTCCCATCTTATCAATTTGATTCATAATTTGCATCAAAATGAGCCGGGATAGGATATTCAAACTCGACAGTCAATCAATGAATTTATTAGTCGAAATTTATAATTCTCTGAGTGATTTAAAACAGAGAGAAAAAGAAGAATTTATTCGGAATAGACTTATCAGGCATTACGACATGCACATGCGCCGAGGTGTTTTATCATTCCTAGTGCTACGCAGTAGGGTGTCCTTCATTATTAGAGAAACACTTATTACTATTAGATAACCCTTTGAAAAATCTTGCTCAATATTTGACTATGAATGAGAAACATTATACTGTTTTTATCACAGTTTTTACTTATTTAAATGTTTGCGACAGCAGTTTCGTGGTACTTCTACATTATCAAGCAAATGAACATCTTTGGCATTGTACAGTTTCTATAATGGTAGACAGTTATACAGAGGAAGAGGTTGGAAGATTTATATTATTCGTAATTTACTATTTTAAACTAAATAAATTAACGGCTTACTAGTAATATTGACTCATTCTAGAATACATCAAATAAAGATTTCCGTACATCAATTTGCTCATTTAACAAATTGACTGACATAGGTATTTCTACTACATTGCTGGTATATACAGTGCTTTCATGATGAAAGGAACAAATTCATTAAAAAATTAGGTTTCTATTTCATGTTAAAATCCTCGGACAGGTCGATTAGTATTTTTATTTGGGCAATTTTCGCAATAAAAATTTTGTATACAGGGTGTCTCATTCAAGAGCTATGGCTTTGTCATTAGTTTTTTTAAAGGTAATACCCTGTATATTATTTCACTTTACAATTCTACGATAAATTCTTATCACTTTTTGTGAACATACCATATGCCTCAACTTGATGGATTCCCAGATTATAACGGAGATAGTGGAGCACCTGGAGATTTAAAATGTGGATTAAAAGTACAAAAAAAAATTTAGGTAAACATTGTCATTAAATCTGAAGAATGAAATTTCACATGTACCATCTGAATTCATTCACTGGTGCTGTATAGTCCGCAGTTTTCACGTTTTCAACGCTCCAGGCACTACACTACTTCATTGTTTAAGAAAATGCAATTACTTGAGAGAGAACGTATTGAAGTACTTATGATGATTGGTTTTGGAGATAGGGTGCGTTCACAAGAAGAAGTCTGCAATCTATTCAATGAAAATCATCCTGATCGTCCGCCAATTACTAGATCGACAGTCAGCAAAATTGAATCAAAATTCAGGAGATACGGCCACGTTAGAGATTTACCTAAAGGAAGACCACCGAGAGTATCTGAAGAAACAGTGCTGAACGTTCTACTAGAAACCTTTACTTTAAATGGCCACGTCAACAGACAAAACTGTAGGTATTGGGCGACCGAGAATCCTCATTGGATGCAAGAATGCCACACACAGCGGCCTCAAAAAATTAATACATGGGCAGCGATTGTTCGAAATCGTATAGTTGGTCCCAATTTTTTTGAAGGAACACTAAACGGAGAGGACTACTTGAACTTTCTCCAGTTCGAACTCATTCCGGCTTTAGCTGTTTTGTTTCCTAACCCACAAGATCCTGACATACCTAATAACGAGATATGGTTTCAACAAGATGGGGCACCTCCTCACTATTCAATCGCTGTTCGACAATTTCTTGATGCAACTTTTCCCAACAGATGGATAGGACGGAGAGGTCCGATTGAGTGGCCGCCAAGATCACCGGACATAACCCCATTGGATTTTTTCTTATGGGGTTATTTGAAGTCTAAAGTTTATTTGAATAGACCAAATAATATTGATGATCTAAAAGAGAGAATCAGGCAGGAAATAAGACTTATCAGTCCAGAAGTAATTGAAAATGTGCAACGGGAAACATTGAATCGACTTCAAAAATATCTCGAAGTAAACGGACAACAGATTGAACATATGTAAAAATTAAATTAGTAATTACATTTGTGTGTTTTCATATCGTACCTCTCATTACCCACTATCTCCGTTTCTGGCAATCCATCGAGTTGAGGCATATGGTATGTTCACAAAAAGTGATAAGAATTTATCGTAGAATTGTAAAGTGAAATAATATACAGGGTATTACCTTTAAAAAAAACTAATGACAAAGCCATAGCTCTTGAATGAGACACCCTGTATACAAAATTTTTATTGCGAAAAATGCCCAAATAAAAATACTAATCGACCTGTCCGAGGATTTTAACATGAAATAGAAACCTAATTTTTTAATGAATTTGTTCCTTTCATAATGAAAGCACTGTATATATATATATATATATATATATATACATATCTGTATATATGTATATATATATATATATATATATATATATATATATATATATATTTATCAATTCTAAAATATTTAGGCTGTTCTTGGAGCTGTATGTGAAATATTCATATCACTTATTTCTGGAAATATTTGACCTCAATCATGAAAGTGTCTCGCAAAATTTGAGTTCTCTGAATCTAGTGACAATGTTTCTGCCTATTTGCTGTATGTTCTTTTTACAACTACGCTTATAAACTTTTGACTTTTTATTAGGTATAGTTTTATACTATTATATATATATATATATATATATATATATATATATATAATATATATATATATATATATATATATATATATATATATATATATATATATATATATATATATATATATATATATATACAGGTTGTTTCTAAATTGATGCGAAAGATTTTAATGGGTGATTCTTTAGCAAAAATTAAGAGGGGTCTTTCATATAACTTTTTGCTCAACACCCTTTTCCCTCCAAGTTACAGCCCTTTGAAATTAGGTGAAAAAAATTGTTTTTATTCAATACATCCACTTTGGAAAAATTTAAAGAATAAAATTTGGCAGATAACTGCTGCTAATAAAATGTGTTTTGAGTGTTTTTGTTACCCTCAAATGTAATCACAAGGGGCTGAAAAAAACAACCCCTACAATATTTTGCATCAGAACTTTTTAATGCGCCTATATTTTCCCTTTTAAAAAATATATTCGAAAAGACAGACTCGATCTGCAACTTTTTTATGTCTTGACTTTCAATCATAAAGTTGTTAGTTTGATCACAAAAAATAAAATAGTGCTCAGACTATTTTCCCATAAATTCACAGAGGTTATCATGTATCAAAAAAAAGCAAGTAAGCTGCTGTCAAATGTCAAATAATTTGTTAATTGTTATTAGTAGTACAATTATTGTTCAATCCGCTCTAATTTGCAATATTCTTCAACTGAATAAAAAAATGCCATTCTTTCAATAAAGTTTTATTTAGTTGTGAAAAATGTTTGAAGTCATATAAAACTGTCTAGAAATTAGAAAAAATCAGTACAATAAAACTATTTGTCATATGACTTCATTTGACAGCAGCTTACTTGTTTTTTCTTCAAATAAATGGTAACCTCTGTGAATTTATGGGAAGAGTCTGAGCACTATTTTATTTTTTTGTGATCAAACTAACAACTTTATGATAAAAAGTCAGAATATAAAAAAGTTGCAAATTGAGTCTGTCTTTTCAAATATATTTTTTAAATAGGAAAGTATAAGCGCATTAAACAGTTCTGATGCAAAATATTATAAGGGATGTTTTTTTCAGCCCTTTGTGCTAACATTTTAGTGTAACAAAAACACTCAAAAACTGCCATTTTATTAGCAGCAGTTATCTGCCAAATTTCATCCCTCTAGTTTTTTCCTAAGTGGATGTATTGAATAAAAACAATTTTTTTTCACCTAATTTCAAAGGGCTGTAACTTGGAGGAAAAAGTTATATGAAAGGGGGGTCTTTCATATAACTTTTTCCTCCAAGTTACAGCCAAGTTAATTTTTGCTGAAGAATCGCCCATTGAAATCTTTCGCATCAATTCAGAAACACCCTGTATATATAGATATATATATGTATATATATATATATATATATATATATATATATATATATATATATATATATATATATAAATAAATATTAATATATATATATATATATATATATATATATAAATGAGAGATTTTTGTCTGAAGGCTACTTTTATATTATTTTTGCAGAGTAGGTTGCCGATTTTGTTGGAAATTGAACCAAACTAAATAAATGATGTATATGTTTGTTTTTTGTAATTTGAAATCTTGGTATATTTGGTTAATTGTTATTTTTGTTTTCTATTTCATATATTAATGAGTTTATAGTAGTATTATCATAATCATTTTTTCCTGCTATTTGTTTAATTTTGTCGAGTTCTCTATTTCACCTATTTACTTAACGTGGAAAAGAGAAAGCACTATTACTGATTGTAAATTTTGCAACTAGATTTGAAGAACACCAAAATTCCTTCATATAGAATTAAATAAAACTCAAACTTTGTGAAACACTTTTTAGATTCAGGTCACACTTTTTCACACATAAATAATATGAAAATTTTATACATACAGCTCCAGAAAGCAAAAACTTGAATATTTCAGCATCTATTCAAATATACAAATATAATAGAAATTTGTTGAATGCACAACAGATATACGACATTCCCAATTATTTGATGTGTTCTAGAAGTTCAATGTTAATAGTAAGCGCTTAATTTATTTAACTTGAAATAGGAAATTTCCAGTAGTATAAATCTTCAAAACCCTTCATTTGTATATCTGTTTTCCATTATAAAAACTGTAAAATGTCAAAAATGTTCATTTGCTTGATAATGTACTACGAAACTGCATCGCAAATATTGAAATTAATAAAAATAGTGATAAAAAATGAAGTATTCTATTTCTCATTTATAGTTTAAATGTTTTATCACAAAGAAACGGACAAATCCATTCAATATTGGATGGAAAATGTGTGGGTCTACCCATTATATCATTTTTCATTGTTATCATTCTACTTACTAAAATCTATATAAACTCTATCAGGATTTTTGTATTCAGTTCTATCTGATGAAACCACCATGTGGTGATCATAGATTCAGTTGAAGTAATCGTTAAAATCATACATGGGGTGTTCTAGTAATATTGCTTTGAATGAAATAACGGCTCTATCAATTCAAAATTAGAAAATCCCAACAACTTATGTGCTTTTATTGAAGCACAAATTCTCACCTGCGCTATATTGTCAGAATGACGCTTCATATCATGAAAAATTTCATATCCTAAGCCATTTTCAGATGTAGGTGACTCATCAGGCATTTTGATAATATGAGGGTGATCATTATTCTGGAACTCTAGAACAGTTTTAATTATATGAATTAACATAATTTGTAAATGACTGCTAATAATATTTACCTGCCATCATTCAATTTGGAATTTCTTCAACGTTCTACAAATCCAATCGTATTTGTTTAAATTTGGAGAGGAAACAAGAGAAGTATTGCACTAAATCACAGTGAGAATTTGTGCTACATGAGTAGTATTGTTATGTATTATTTTATATATTATCAGAACTGTAAAGCTGATAATGATAATAGATAATTAAGTACAAATTTGTTCTATTGAATTGTATTCGATATGATAAGAAGATTTATCATTTTGGATAAGTATGCGGTAGTTTATGCTCCATAAGCAATTCAGATAATTTGAATTCTAATTACGGAAACAAGCAACAGCAATAAAAATGTTCCTCAATATTCTCAATGCTATTCGATTTCGTACTTCACTGCACACTGAAAATCTGCGACACGAATGTTCACTAGTTGCCCTCTCGATAATTTTTTTTCCTCAAGGGACTTACAGTTTTACGCTGGTTCCTAATGGCCAATGGGCTTGGAACCAGCAGTTGAACATATTTAGAATCTGTTAATTTCTTGGGACATACACAGCACCCAAGAGCAAGGTGGGACTCGAACCCGCAATCCTTGGTTTACAAGCGATACATCCTACCGTTGAGCAACCGAGGCCTCCGTTCTCGATAAGTTTCCACTGCGATAGCAACACGGATTTGTTTACACATGTTTCCTATTTTCTTTTGAAGTTAACCGCTCAAAATGGAAACTGGCGACCAGTACGAACAGTCAACATTTGTTGCCGAAAAATAAAGAAATTTGAAGGAACATTTTGGAACATTTACGGAAACACGCAACAGCAACAAAAATGTTCCTCCGGTGGAATCGTAGCTTGAAGGATGACAAGTAGAAACAGTCAACATTTGTTGCCGAAACATAAAGAAATTTCAAGAAACATTTTGGAAATTTACGAAGTACGCAACAGCAACAAAAAACTTTGCAAGTAGGTCATCAATATCTAGTGTATCCAGTTTTTTTGAGGAATTCATTCTGCGTTGTACAATTCCGTTCAAAAATAATGATTTAACCGGTATTAATAAAAAAGATGATGTAGAGTGCATTTTTTGAATAGAGTTCCCAATGTATCAAATCATGAAAAATATACGTTGTTCATGGTTAATTTATCATTCTACATAAAGTGAGTAAGGAAAATTCTTCAATAATTAAAAAAAATATTAAAACAAATTTCCAAGGGAGCTGGTTATATGTATTCCGCGTCATGAAATCTACATTCATAATCCAACGGTGAATTAAAGAAAACGTTGGATTGTGATTGTAAATTTCGCCTCGCTCAATTCATATAGCCTGCTCCCTAGGAAATTTGTTTGATAATTAATCAAATTATTGAAGAATTTCCTTTGTTCCCCTTGTATAGTATAATAAATTGACCATGGTCAACTTGTATATTTGTCATTATTTGATTTTGAATATGGCGAATATAGCAACAAGTATTTACGGAGCGCACTCTCGTGAGTATGTCCAGAGTTTTTACAAACGATATGTTAGCGTGCTTTGGAATCACATACGCCACAGCTGCAGGAATAGACGGTTTATGTTAGGAAATAGTATTATTGCGACGGGATTCTGCATTTTCGATCTAAGCGGTGAATTGTTGTTTTCCAATATCCTGGTTGGAAGGCGCTCTGGGTTGTTATCCAGATATTTTGGTGTATTGGGGTGAAATTAAAAATTAGTTAATTCACTCCGAGTCACTGATGAGATCTAAAGAGATCGAAACAGCTGTATGCAGATTTTGAGTAGGGGTGACATAATGTTTTCTATAATTCACCGTTGAATTGTGAATGTAGATTTCGCGTCGCAGAATACACATAACCAGCTTCAGAAATTAGTATTGAAATCTTTTAAATTATTGAAGAACTTTCCTCGTTCACTTCATGTAGTAAATCTCATCTTTATAGGGTGCATTCGCGTTGGGCGCTTACACGCTTTAAAGCTTCGTTCTCTGTGGTCGACTCGCGCTCACAAACGCTTAACACTAAGCGTAAGCTAACCAGGGAAATGTTAAAGCACATTATTTGCATGAACTATCGGGCTTTTGCCTACCTAAGCGTAAAAAGAAGATCTGACATTCACCTTTAATGCTCAAAGCCAAAGCGTGAGCGTCTCTAAGCGCTAGTAGGCCAACACGAACGCCAATAATCTGTGCTTCTGAGCGTGAGCGCTTAAAGCGTGTAAGCGCCCAACGCGAATACACCCTCAATATAAAAATGAATCCTTATTTCCCTTGGTCCCGCCATCACGCTTGAACGGCTGGACCGATTTCACAAATTTTTTTTTTTGTGTTTTTTATTGTCAGAAGAAGGTTCTTATGAAAGAAAAAATTAAGAAAATTGCGCGGGAAATTAGATAATCTCTATATATAAAAATGAATCCTTATTTCCCTTGGTCCCGCCATCACGCTTGAACGGCTGGACCGATTTCACTAATTTTTTTTTTTGTGTTTTTTATTGTCAGAAGAAGGTTCTTATGAAAGAAAAAATTAAGAAAATTGCGCGGGAAATTAGATAATCTCTATATATAAAAATGAATCCTTATTTCCCTTGGTCCCGCCATCACGCTTGAACGGCTGGACCGATTTCACTAATTTTTTTTTGTTGTGTTTTTTATTGTCAGAAGAAGGTTCTTATGAAAGAAAAAATTAAGAAAATTGCGCGGGAAATTAGATAATCTCTATATATAAAAATGAATCCTTATTTCCCTTGGTCCCGCCATCACGCTTGAACGGCTGGACCGATTTCACTAATTCTTCTTTTGTTGTGTTTTTTATTGTCAGAAGAAAGTTCTTATGAAAGAAAAAATTAAGAAAATTGCGCGGGAAATTAGAAAATCTCTATATATGAAAATGAATCCTTATTTCCCTTGGTCCCGCCATCACGATTGAACGGCTGGACCGATTTCACTAATTCTTTTTTTGTTGTGTTTTTTATTGTCAGAAGAAAGTTCTTATGAAAGAAAAAGTTAAGAAAATTGCGAGGGAAATTAGAAAATTTGAGAATACTTAACCACCATATAAAATTATTTTTAATCTATGTCATTTTAATTTTGTCATGACTTAGAATAGAAAAATTCATATTACTCTCAATTGTTCACCCTTCTACGATCAACCCATATTTTTGCATTTTTTCATTTTTTCAAATTTTATCCACAGATCCGCAATAGGGCTGCAAGATGGCAATCGAAAATAACAATAGTCGGTTTGAGAATAGGTCGTAATATAGTTTTCATACTCCCAATGATTAACATTTTTGCCGGGTCAGATAGATTGATAGATAGATAGTTAGATAGTTAGATAGATAGAAAGATAGATAACTAGATAGATAGATAGATAGATAGGTAGATATACATCGACAAATAGATGAATAGATAGAAAGATAGATAGATAATAGTATATTCTGTAACAAGGTTAGAATGAAAATTCGATGCGAGTGGAAAAGTTCCGAGCGCGAGCCGAAGGCGAGCGTGAGAAACTACGAGCATCACGAATTTTCATTCTAACCGAGTAGCAGACTATACTTTCTCCACGATCAAAAACTTTAAATATATCACTGAATAAATTCATGCTACTTAGTATATTTTCGAATGAAAACGTGACAGCAATAATTTTGACACTTATTAACTAATGTTATTATTGCTAGCCAGTGTGAGAATATTATTCTATCACAAGGGAGAGAAAGAAAATTCATTTAAATTGCATGGGGACAGAGGTGTAGCAGAATATTTCTTTAATCTCAAGAGAGAAAATTCCAGCATTCTGTAATCAAATTTGATATCAGAAATCTGTGATAATCGTGGAGAAAAATAATTTATATGGCAGAACGTTTGCCCGGTCAGATAAATTGATAGATAGATATGCATATAGATAGACAGACAGATAGATAGATAGATAGATAGATAGATAGATAGATAGATAGATAGATAGATAGATAGATAGATAGATAGATAGATAGATAGATAGATAGATAGATAGATAGATAGATAGATAGATAGATAGATAGATAGATAGATAGATAGATAGATAGATAGATAGATAGATAGATAGATAGATAGATAGATAGATAGATAGATAGATAGATAGATAGATAGATAGATAGATAGATAGATAGATAGATAGATAGATAGATAGATAGATAGGTAGATAGAATGATAGATAGATAGATATATAGATAGATAGATAGATAGATAGATAGATAGATAGATAGATAGATAGATAGATAGATAGATAGATAGATAGATAGATAGATAGATAGATAGATAGATAGATAGATAGATAGATAGATAGATAGATAGATAGATAGATAGATAGATAGATAGATAGATAGATAGATAGATAGATAGATAGAAAGATAGATAACTATCTAGATAGATAGATATATAGTTAGATAGGTAGATATACATCGGCAGATAGATGATTAGATAAAAATAATTTATATGGCAGAACAACGTTTGCCGGGTCAACTAGTATATTATAATATTCTGAACGAATGTTATATTCAAAATGTTGTCGAAGCGAGTTTCTACATAAATCAATAAATTTTGACCATGAAATACGTAATTATAAAAATTTGACAATCAATGCGTTAATAATAAAACTTGTGCGTGTTAACTAATGACTGAAATTAGAGAAGAATTTCTTCTAAATGAAATTTTCATGAAATTATTTATTATTCATCGACAATGAGATAAAATTATAGTACCTACAACATGCATAAAGTTATAAAAGCTGAATTAACTGTTTTTGTTATATACTGATTTGAAATACTGATTATATTATTCATTAATTAATGATGATGTCTTTGTTTGAAGGATTAGGTGAGTATCCTACAAAAATATTTAGAGCAGCGCAAATTGCAATAATATAATTATAGACTGACTCATATGAAATATCAAAAGTTGTTGCTATTTTTTGGTGAAAGCGGCTTCCACGCGGCATTAAAAATATTTTTCTTGGATAGAGCGAAGCCTATCATCTAAATAACCTAATTTTCCGAATTTTTCTATGTTATTCCGTAAGCGCAGCGTGTATGCTAAAGATATTAATATGTTGGAAAATTCATTTGAAAATTTGATGATTGACCAAATCAACCCTCCAACAGAACTAGTTTCATGAGGCTCGACGATATGGTATACCCATTCATCTTTCAAGGGAAAATGTTATAAAATACGACATACATGCTTCACATTACAGAATAAACAGACATGTGATATACCTGTCAGTTTATTAACCGACCGTTGGTTTAATAAGCGAGTTGATACTGTTAATCGTTTGCATGTCATAAGTGCTCTTCTAAGAAACTATGAGGTGGTTATGTAGATTCTATGTCGTTGCAAGCTCGATCAACGGACAGGGCACTACTAATTAGTTCGTTAAAGAGCTAAACAGACCGTCTAGTGTTTCCATCATGTGTGACAAGAATTTCGAATTTTCTAACATTTTTCTCCATTGAAGGATGAATGGGCATTCCATATCGTCAAGTCTCATGGAAATAGCCTCGTTGGGGGGTCGATTTGATTAATTATTAATTTTTCAAATGAATTTCGAAAGGTATCTTTACATAAATGCTATTCGATGATAACCGCATCACTTGATAATGAATAGATCGATTTGGCTTATTAAAGTGACCCGGAAAATTTAATACTTCGGGAAAAACTGAAAGTAATTTTTCTATAGAAAATTTGTATGAACTCAACAACATAACTCACGATTCCAACAAAGAAAATACGTCTTTTTTATGTTGTGTTCGTTAAAGTCATTGAAATTTAAAATAATGAAAAAACGAAACCAGCAACAAAAATAATAATTTTTATATGCAATCTCGATAATAACTTACTATAAGAACGACATATTTAGTGGTTTCTTTTTGTTGTTTAGGTTCGCTAAGCATTCGGGATGGAAATCAATTGAAAACATTTTTTTTAAGATCTGGAGAGAATCCAGAAAAACTCATTCCAGTCTAAATACAAAGAAACAACATTTTCTCCTTTTGTGTTGTTTCGCGATCTGTTAATAATTGTAGTTATTTTATTTTCACTCCAATTTATGAGTGCGCAAACTTCGTTGTAAAGTTTCCCATTGGCGTACTTCGTAAATGTACTCTTCCTCAAAACTAATATTCATTATTAATTTTGAGTAGGAGTACCTACATTCAGAATGCAACCATTAATATACTATATATTATATAAATATATATATATATATATATATATATATATATATATAAAATAATAAAATTTGGACTTTTCCTGTTCTTATTCTTTTATAGTTGTTTGATCCTTCTCATGCTTCTCATGCATGAGGCTGTGACTCATATTGGATAGTTTTTCAGATGAATATATGAACTAACCTAATATGATAAATTTCGTATATATATATATAAATTATTTTTGGTCTTAAAAATAATAGACGACTTAGAAGTAAAAATAAATTTGCACAAGCAAATTGTTGGTGAGGTTTCGTTTCAAAATGTGTAACTTCTGAATGATTGATTCAAAAAATTCAAATGTCCATTGAATAGAGAACTATGTTTCATATGTCTTCTTATAGAGCAGACAGTTTTTTGTAGTAATGAACACACTATTTTTTTACTTTGGAGTTATGCTTACACGAAAACTCAATCTCAGAATCGAATCGAGGTAAAACAAAAGTATTCAGTAGGATAACTTGAATTAGTTTTTCATATAGGTAATAGTAAGGAGAAATGATAATATTGTACGTAACCAATATTCTCATTCATTTCAAAACTCAATCCAAATATATTCATATTTCACATACTAATATATGTTAATTGCTCATCTCAAAGACTATAATTTTCAAAATAACAGTAGATAATAATTGTCCTGATATAGTATTTTTACTTTCATCACACTTGTGCCATATCACAAATAATTAGGATATTTTTGAAATTAGAATAGAATATGAATTAAATGATAGTATATGTTGTAAACTTACAGATCAATATTTTTAATGTTAATTTTATTCCTTCATGCTCATCTTATAATCTTGTTATTCACTAATATAATAGATTATTTCACTATATGAACGTCGAATCCGTTTCATACATCCTAAATCCCATTATATATATATATATATATATATATATATATATATATATATATATATATATATATATATATATATATATATATATATATATATATATATTATATATCAACTGAGTTGACTCTGAAGAGTAGGCAGGTTGAGACTTCAGAGTTGACAGGAAGCAGTACGGTTAGTTGAGTAGGCAGGTTGAGACCACGCAATCGTATTGTTTCCGATTCCTCCTAATTCGATTTGTGGAGTGGGCAGATTTGAGGCCACGTATCTGAATTATTCCCCTTATAATTCTCCTGAAGATGGCTTCGCAAAAGGAGCCGAAACGTCGAGATTTTTCAAATCTTTTACACGGTTCATTACGAGAAACAATTTTTTCAACTACTTCCGACCGCGAAAATCTTTCAGAACATATATATATATATATATATATATATATATATATAGATATATATATATATATATATATATTATATATATATATATATATATCTATATATATATAATATTATATATATATGTGTATATATATATATATATATATATATATATATATATATATATATATATATATATATATATAATCTCTTGAGAATTATTAGCAATAACAGGCTTGTTGAATCTTAAAAAACTCGATTTTATTAAAAAGTTGACGTTTCGCCACGACATTCGTGGCTTTATCAAAACTTTTGAAAAAATTGAAATTTCTTTGACATTTATTTGATTTGAATAATTTGAATAGAAAAAGACTACTATGTTTCACTATAATTTTTCGGCTGTGGCCATTCTTTGTTATTTATTACGTGCTATTCAGTCCAATATTAACATTCAAATCTGTTATTATTAGATGGTAAGGGAAACCACAGAAACCTTTAATCACGTAATGTTCGAAATAGGTTCAAATTATTTTGATTAAGAGTCAAAGAATAGGGTACTATTTATCTTTTTTTCAAAAATTTCTCATTGCGGCTGTGGCCGTCTTCAGTTATTAATTACGTGCTATTTAGTCCAATATCAACAGACATGTCTGTTGATATTAGATGGGAAGGGAACCACAGAAACCTTCACCCACGTAATGTACAAAATAGGTTTGAAATATTTGATTGTTGTCTTTAAAAAGACATTACTTGTGATTCTGGAGATCACATGTTTTAAACTATACTTTCTTTTTAGAAAAATTGAAAATTCTAGATGTTTATATTTTGTCTAAGAAGATGAGTTGTTGTGGTTAGAGTTTGTTTGTTGAATCATTTTGTTTTGATTTATATTGTTTCTTAGAAAAATTAAAGAATTAAATCTGCGTATATTGAACTCAAATGTTTGATATCTGTTCTATCATTTACGAATTCATTTAAATTTTTTTGAATATGTAACATTTCTAAAATTTTTCTGCGTTTTTGATCTTTTTCTATTTCTATTTCTAAAATTTTTGTGCTATTAAAGTTGAAAGTATGATTCTCATTGTTTTTATGTTTTATTAGTGCTGTGGTTTGTGTTCTGGTATGTTTGTGTGCTTTCAATCTTTCTTCTAAATTTTGAAAAGTTT
>JARQZK010003616.1:420000-472500 GCA_030704885.1 Cynegetis impunctata
GGGATACCAGGAATGAATGAAGATTCGAATGATCCCCTCGCTTGGATATTAAAACCTGAAACATATAATCCAAATGGTAAGTGCGGTTTCGAAGAAACTGAATTATAATGATTTCCAAAAATGTTTTTACTTTTCATAAGAGCAGTAACTTCTTAGTTCAAAATATTAATTCGACTAAATCAACTTCTGGGGATTCGTTACTCAGAGTAACTTAGAAAAGTCGAGTAGTTAAACAAATATGCATAGATAATTTTGTTGACTTCAGTTTTCTGAAATTCAAAATGAAATTAAGGTATCAAGCAGCAGGTATCTAAAATTATTGTATGGTTCAAGTACACTCATATTGAAGCCAAATTTAATTTTAGTTGCCGATCCTTTATACATCTAGGTATCAACTGTAACCGTAAGGCATGTAACACATCGAATGGCAGATTACTTGACATTCATTCTAAATTTGTGAAAAATTAATATCTTCATATTCAGGCAAAAAACATGAGTTTCCCTTATTCCGTATTTTTAAATTCGAAATTGTTTATTGAAATCGAAAATTGATCACAATAAATGCTCGAACTGCACATTCATTTGTTACTAAAATACGTCGTCAACTCCAAGATTTTCAGGTTGCAAAATTGTACTAATTTCAGATATCCCCATAGAAGAAAATCGTTTGAACTTATGTCTGTTGACCGCGCTGGCTTGGATGAAACAGCTTTAAATTCAAAATTCGGAAAGTTCATACTGTTTTCTCATTCATTAAATTGAATCGTTAAATCGTGCTACAAGAGTTTTCACTCGATGTATCGCATGTCCAATAGTGCCATTTGATACCCAGATCTACGAAGGAGTATTGAAAACAAAACCAGTAATGATATAAATCGATGTCTCCATCAATTTGACTATTGAACAGTTTTTGAAATTTTTCCAAAACTACCGCTAGTATTCATTTGAAAAATTTGATCAGGAATACGCTATGCACGCAATAAAATAGATTAATACAAAATAAATTCATTTCATTAGAGATGCCACAAGATGACTCGAATCCATTCATTTTGAAGGGCCAAGAAGTTTTGGCAAAAACAGAAAATTCACTTGGATACGAATTATTTACTGCGATGGAGAAATTTGGAAACAATATTGCACAGGTACTTTATACTAAAACAATTGTTATTTTTTCGTCAACTACTGTATTATCATTATTTACATTCAATAGACTAGTGGTCAGTATATTTATTCACGTAATGAGTCCATTAAATACTGTTTTTAATTATATTCTTCCGAAAATACTGGAATATTACAACGTATCGCAAATCGACAGTCAGGTACGGAAGTAGTTTCAGACCGCCTGAACCGCGTTCATCGAATTTTTGTCTGAAGGGTATCTGGGATTGTTTTTGAGGCAGAACGAAACTATCAAAATTTGGGTAAATTTCTCTAAACTCCGCCATTTCCAGCATGTTCGCAGGGCCGGAACCACAATGGGGCAATCGGGGCATGGTCCCATGACTCCCGACTCGGGGGCCCCCCTGACAGGAAATGGGAAGGGAAAATGATTCAACCCCATCTGAAAATATTGAAAAAAACCAGAGCAAAGATTCCTAAAAATATTATTCAGGAAATTATCATCAAAATTAATTAATAAAGGTGATAAAAATTGGAAAATTTACAAGTATGCTAATCTGAACCAATGTTTACAGGGACTATTTTACAATATTCCATTGCCAGACAATCAAATTTAATCAAAGATTGCCAGGTTATAATGATTGTATTCGCAAGTTAATATAGGATGTTAGTAAAACTTAGGGCCATTTGAAGTACTTATAGTATTACTACCGATAATTTTTTTCGTATAATTTTCAACCAATCAGAACGATGAATTTAGTTAAGTTACTTTGTAGAACTTCGATAATACCTGATTATATATAGAGTAGCTCTACCAATCGAAAACTAACAGGACCGTCAAATTTTGATGTTTATCAATAACTGTTTAAAAATGAGTCGATTGGGAGATTTTACTTAATTTACTCAATAAATGATCGTATCAAATACAATACGTACTTCAAAATAAATACATCTCAAACTTCCTGCATAATTACAAATCATGTCAGTTTGACAGAATGATCCTTCCGCTTCGCGGTCGGATTATTTAGACTGTCAAACTGACACTCTTTGAAATTATGAAACAAGTTATCGATGTATAACCTGATTATTTTGAAGTAGGTACTCATAGTATTACTACTGAGAATCACATACCAAGACCTATACCAAAAAACAAAATTAATCGTTATTTGTATTCTAGACGGCACACGTTCCAGATAGTTTGATCAGTCTATCAATTACTATGGTGGAAATATATGCAAGTGCGCTCACTCAAATTCAAAATCAGCCTATGATAAAGTTTGAAGAACAGTACAATTCTCGATACAGTTTTACAAGTATTTTCTCTAATGATAAGATTATTTACTATCTGCACATATTTTGAACATATGCACTATATAACTTTATATAGAATTATGAAGTCAATTAATTATTAACTTTATTTTTATCAGTTTTAGGTAGTTTAGTTTCTATTTTCAAGGATTTTTATATTCCAACAATTTCAACAGAATTATGATAAGGTAACTCGTATTTAGGTGATGGATCGTATCAACAAAATAAGAGGAGGAAATAGTATGAAAAATCTAGACTTCGCAACTTCTGAGTAAAACTGATTTTTAGTCAACTATTGATTATTGCATTAGAACATCGAAAATCCACAGTGAGATGCGAGAGACGGTCTTGAATCCGTTTTGGGGTTTTTTCATGTCTGATGGATGTGTGTATTTATATATGTATGTATATATATATATATATATATATATATATATTTATATATATATATATATATATATATATATATATATATATATATATATATATATATATATATATATATATATATATATATATATATATATATATATATATATATATATATGTATATATAGAAAATTCAAATTTATTTGAGCTTAACGCGTAATAAAGATAATTAATTTGAAAAATCGATGAGTTATCAAGTCAACTCTCCAAGCTCCATGAGATCTGACGAGTGAATTCTCCCATTCATCCTTCCAGAGAGAATGTTTTGCTCTTCAACGAAATCATGCGTAGTGTCTCGTCTATCGACCGAGAGTGGGTAACAATATCAAATCCAAATAACCGCCTAATAGTTTGTAGGAAGAGCACTAAGGACATGCGAATAGATCCTTCCTTGCCTTTAGGTATCGTCAAACGTCCAAAACATGTTGCAGAACTTCGCACCTATGGGTGTGAAGTGACATGAGTTTTTGACGTTTGGGGTTTCTGTTTTACTCAAAGTGAAATTCTTTTCGGTTTCGGATGAATGGCGCTGTTATGGATTCGCATGTCATTTGTGCTCTTCCTAATAATTATTAGGTGGTTATTTGGATTTGATATTGTTGACCACTCGTCGATGGTCGGGACACTACTGGCTGAATGAGAATTCCATGATGTCGCATCTCGTGAAAAATTATTTGATAAATCATCAATGTTTCAAATGAATTTCTCAACGTATTATTATTCATATTATCACGTTTTTCTATTGAGAGTTCAACTGTGTAAATAAAAGCACGTAGTTATCTATTAAAGATCTAAATAATTTATTTCTTTATCACTTCATTTATCAATACAACTATTAAAATCCCCTAACTCGACCACTGATTAATTCTGGACAAAAGTCTATTAATTTCACTTCTAATTATTTCTTCACGAGAATTAGAATTCAGCTAACTCCGCTGGACCCTCCACTCGTTGTTAGTCTTTTTTTCCTATAAAATACAAACGATTGCAGTATATCGAAGGAAAGTAGTCGTGCTGAAGTCGTTTTTTTTATCCATTTTAGATCTCCTAGACCACGATTTTCTAAAAATGTTTCATGTCTGATATATATATTTATATATATATATATATATATATATATATATATATATATATATATATATATATATTAAAACAATGGTTAAAAATAACAATTTACACATTTATTATAAAAAATAACGCATGACGCACGTTTCGGTGGAACTTCACCTTCTTCAGATGCTAATGGCAAACTAACTATGATTCTCTGTTATATCGAAAACAAGAAATGACAAATTATGTAGAAGGGGTAAATACAAAGATGGTTACAAATAATTATTAGAAAAGGAAAAACCAATTCTGAACTGCTAGTCAGGTAGTTCGGTAATTTTGAAAAGATTAAGAAGGGGGCTTGAAGTATGATCGATTTGGCTATTCAATAGGAAACCGGAATGCTTGTATTTATTTATCTGTAATGATTCTAAAAAATTAAGTTTAATTCCTTTACTTTCAGTATTCAATATTTTAAAATCGAAATTGAATGTGTGATTTTCTTGGATTAAATGGTTTGCATAATGTGAATCCGACTTCTGATTAACAAAGCTACGTTTGTGTTCTGAAATTCTAGTTTGAAAACTTCTGAAAGTTCTACCAATGTAAAACTTATCACAGTCGCCATAATTAATTTTATAAACTCCTGATTTATTATCTTTATGAACTTTGGATTTATTATTTTTTATATGATTTCCTAAATTATTACCGGTACGATAAGCAATGTTAATGTTGTGCTTAGATAAGAGAGATTTAAGTTTTCTACTTGAATTTCCGATGAAAGTGAGGCTGTTGTATTTGATATTATTTTTAGTAAGGGGGTACACCTGGTTAATCGCATTATTGAAAAACTTTTTATCTATCATATTGTCTATAATATTGGGATCATAATTATTATTTACGGCAATTTGTTTAATTATATTTTTCTCGAAATTTTTCAATTTTTCGCAAACCATCGCACACTGATAGCGTCATACATAGTACTTCCCTACATCCTTTCAAACACAAAATGGCAGCTTTCAATAGTATGGTACATCGTTTAGTAAATATTCCACTTTCAAATGCCAATTTTAATTTCGAGAAAAATATAATTAAACAAATTGCCTTAAATAATAATTATGATCCCAATATTATAGACAATATGATAGATAAAAAGTTTTTCAAAAATGCGATTAACCAGGTGTACCCCCTTACTAAAAATAATATCAAATACAACAGCCTCACTTTCATCGGAAATTCAAGTAGAAAACTTAAATCTCTCTTATCTAAGCACAACATTAACATTGCTTATCGTACCGGTAATAATTTAGGAAATCATATAAAAAATAATAAATCCAAAGTTCATAAAGATAATAAATCAGAAGTTTATAAAATTAATTGTGGCGATTGTGATAAGTTTTACATTGGTAGAACTTTCAGAAGTTTTCAAACTAGAATTTCAGAACACGAACGTAGCTTTGTTAATCAGAAGTCGGATTCACATTATGCAAACCATTTAATCCAAGAAAATCACACATTCAATTTCGATTTTAAAATATTGAATACTGAAAGTAAAGGAATTAAACTTAATTTTTTAGAATCATTACAGATAAATAAATACAAGCATTCCGGTCTCCTATTGAATAGCCAAATCGATCATACTTCAAGCCCCCTTCTTAATCTTTTCAAAATTACCGAACTACCTGACTAGCAGTTCAGAATTGGTTTTTCCTTTTCTAATAATTATTTGTAACCATCTTTGTATTTACCCCTTCTACATAATTTGTCATTTCTTGTTTTCGATATAACAGAGAATCATAGTTAGTTTGCCATTAGCATCTGAAGAAGGTGAAGTTCCACCGAAACGTGCGTCATGCGTTATTTTTTATAATAAATGTGTAAATTGTTATTTTTAACCATTGTTTTAATATGTTTATTAATTTACACCAAGTATCGGCCCAATCAATCCAATATATATATATATATATATATATATATATATATATATATATATATATATATATATATATATATATATATATATATATATATATATATATATATATATATATTGTTGGTTGGTTCAGACTACAAGTGATATGATATTCGTCATGGTATCCACAATTAAGGCTTAGACAAATAAAACATAATTGATTTTCATTTACAATAGTCACGGTGCATTGATATCAACAGTTTTTTCACAATTTCACAAAAAGTTACATAATACTCAAACATCTCAGAAGCATCTAGTGAAACTGACTATGTGGAGAATGTCAGAAACCTAATACCTGACAATAAATCTCATAATCAAAAATTTATCAAGAACTAGTGTTACCTTAAAAACTTTCAGCAAAATAGGTGAAAAATCAAAATAGGTTCGAGGAAAAAAAAAATTTGGTCTTGTTAGTTCTTCAAATTGAAATAATTGTACTTTCAATATTTGTAGGAGAGAATTTTCATACTTACTTTCGTTTTCCAGTGATATTACTGTGCAGTAAAGTGACGCACAGTGCAACCTACCACTTTAAGATAAAATTCTCAGTTCAGTAGAATAGCACATTATTAATCAAAATACAAAAAAATATATTTTGCAAATAAACAAAATTTTCAGTGATAAATTAGAAAAATACTCTAGAGAAATCAGAGTTGTTTTTCTATGTGAATGTATGTGGTGAAAATTACTGTAATTATCAACGGTTCAGTGAACAAATATCAGTACAATATCAATACTAGGTACTATGAAATATTTATATTTATTCAAACTATGTTAAAATTATTCATTTTTATTATAAATGCTGACATTGATTGTGAAACACTGTGCTGAAGTTCTTATCTCTTCGCAACAATTTTAATTTTCATAAAATTAATGTCCAGTTGAATTGTGTATTATTTTGAGAAATTTACATATTTACTTTTGATTCCAGATTGACGGAGTGACGGGCGAAGAAGAAATATATGACAACTTTTTAAAAAGATGTAAGCTTGTTGCCATTAAACTCAAAACATATATACCTAGTGATGGTATAGTTGGAATTTTTTCATCGAATCATATAGATTGTTCAGTACCTTATTTAGCAGCGCTTTTCAATGGAAACAGAGTGGTTACTTTCGATAGAACCATGCTCCAATCAGAAATATTCAGTTGTTTGCAGAATGTCACACCCACGGTAATGTTTGTGAGTACGAATGCTTTAGAACACTTGAAAGAATGTATGCAGGCGGCTCAAGTTGATTTCCGAACAGTAGTGTTCGGAGATGTAGAGAATTATGAATCCTTCAACTCATATGTTGATGGTGATTCGGAAGAAATTAATGATTTCCAAGTGAATACTGATGGATCACCTGACTCAACAGCTGTATTATGTTTCACGAGTGGTACAGCCGGGAATCCAAAGGCTGTTTGCTTTTCACATAGAGCTATACTACAACAGTGCCATAATATGATGTAAGTACTCAATGATTCACATAAAGTGAACAAGGAAAATCCTTTAATAATTTAAAAATTATTGAACAACTTTCCAAGGGAGCTGGTTATACGTTCTCCGCAACGCAAAATCTGCATTCACAATCCAACGGTGAATTATAGAAATTGTCAAGTCACCCCGACTCAAAATCTGCATGCAGCTGTTTCAATCTTATTAGATCTCATCAGTGCAGCTTATTTGACTCGGAGTGAATTAACAAATTTCTAATTGTTCCCCAATACAAATCGTGGTCAGTAACACTGTCTGGATAACAATCCAGAGCGCCCTTCCACCACTGTCGTAGAGTAGATATCTTCATTTCAGGGGGTACGTGTTTACGCGACGATTTTCTGCATTTTCGATCTAAGCGGTGAATTGTGTGATTCCCAATATCTTTGGTGGGAGGGCGCTCTGGATTGTTATCCAGACAGTGTTACTGACCACGATTTGTATTGGGGAACAAATAGAAATTTGTTAATTTACTCCGAGTCAAATAAGTTACACTAATGAGATCTAATAAGATCGAAACAGCTGTATGCAGATTTTGAGTCGGGGTGACTCATTAATTTCTATATTTCACCGTTGGATTGTGAATGCAGATTTTGCGTTGCGGAATACGTATAACCAGCTTGGAAAGTTATTTGATAATTTTTAAATTATTAAAGGATTTTCCTTGTTTTGGACATGTTGACCATGGTCAACAAGTATGTTTTTCATGATTTGATTACTCAATGATTAATATGCATATAATGTAAGTATTGAATATATGAATGTTATCCCCATTATAGTTCCTTGGTTTGAAGGACAGCTACTTCAAATATAAATAAAACGTTCTTTATTCGTTTCCATTTGCAGTAACCATTTTACAATAATTTCTTTCATTTTACTGTAGATATAGTTCAATAGCATCATATACACCTAAATCTCTTATCCCAAAAGAAACCGAGTGATCCATAGTTCTTTTCCGTCAAATCGTATATAGGTGAGTTTGGATATTCGATAGAGTCAGAACTGGAAATCAATTTCTCTCGATTTGTCTCACAATCGTACGATATATATACATACATATATATATATATATATATATATATATATATATATATATATATATATATATTAATATATATATATATATATATATATAAATATATATAATAAAAATATATATATATATATATATATATATATAAAATATATATATATATATATATATATATATATATATATATATATATATATATATATAATATATATATATATATATATATATATATATATATATTCATACATATATATATATATATATATATATATATATATGTTCGAAAAGATTTCTGCGGTCGGAAGTATGTAAAAAACTTAGTTCTCGGGATTTATCGCGTAAAAGATAAGAAAAATCTCGACGTTTCAGCTTCTTTTGTAAAGCCATCTTCAGAAGAATGAAAAGGGGATCAATTCAGATATGTGGCCTTAATCTGCCTACTCCACGAATCGAATTAAGAGGAATCTGAAATAATACGTAGTCTCAACTTGTCTACTCCACCAACTGTACTGCTTCCTGTCAACTGTGAAGCCTCAACCTGTCTTCACATGCTCCTGAAGATGACCTCACGAAAAGACCCGAAACGTCGAGAATTTTCTAATTTTTTACGAGATTAGTTCCGTGAACCAAGTTTTTTACGAATATTTATATATGTAGGTATATAGATACATAAATTATATTTCAAAAAATTCGCTTCTTTTGATAACTATTCATTCCTATCCGTGATAATCATTACAAGAATAGATATCAAAATTAGAATCGATGTCTGTTGTATGCTTATATTACGTTTCGTCATTTTTAGTCGTTGCTTCGCATCCACCTAGTGACTGGAGTGTAACATGCGATTAGGTACTTCGTTCCAATAAAATTCCAGTAAATATTTTAAGTAATTATTAAATTATCTGTCTTATACCGAAGAAAAAAGCTGTGTTCGAAATTAAAAAATAGTTGCCGATTAGTAGGCAGTAAAAATTCTAAATTTAATCTATCCTTTTCCTTGCAGAAACTCTGGAAACATTTCATCAACTATATTGGATTTTTCAGAGATGTGTAAAGCTTCATGTATACTTTTTCTATTTTGTTCCATCTTGAATGGAAGTGCCAGAGTACTAACAGAAAGTTTCAAAGCTGAAGATTTAAGGTTACTGATCGAGAAATATAAAGTAAGTACCTAAAATTACTATGTGTAAATTTTTTTGAAAAAAAAGGCCTAAAGCTTTGGTACTTAACGCACATCAATTTCTTGATCAGATTTTACATATCTTACGATCTACGATTTTTAAAGAAATCTTTCCACAAATGATTTTCAACACAGAGTAACTCTGCAATAATTGTTTTTACATTCTTCGATATTTTTTCATGTTAATCTCTGGTAACTGAAGAACTGAAGTTGGTTAATCTACTACATATAGTTCATAATTTACAATTGAAGAATCTCAAACACTGTCGCTGAAGGCAAACCGTAAAGTCATATTACTGTTGAATCAAATATCTATTGTAGAAATTACCTAATTCTATAACTACAAACCACCATACGAAATCTGAAAAAGCATAACATACTTTGGACTCCTAATTGATGAATTCTAATCATGTTTTTTTAATTCGAACTCTTGAGAAACTCCCTACTAAGGAATAAAATTTTAATATTAAGAAACTGCATTTCTAAAGGTATGAATATTTTTTTTGTTAGCATAAGTTTTATGAAAAAGTGACCAAGGTATATATTATATATATATATATATATATATATATATATATATATATATATATATATATATATATATAATACTAGCTGACCCGGCAAACTTTGTTCTGCCATATAAATTATTTTTATCTATTCATCTATCTGCCGATGCATCTCTATCTTTCTAACTATCTATCTATCTATCTAGATGGTTATCTATATTTCTATCTATCTATCTATCTATCTATCTATCTATCTATCTATCTATCTATCTATCTAACTATCTATCTATCTAACTATCTATCTATCATTATATCTATCTATCAATCTATCTGACCTGGCAAACGTTGTTTAAATTATTAAAATGGCTATTAAAAAATGTGGGTTGTTCATAGAAGAGTGAAAATTTAGAGTAATATTTATTTTTTAATACACCATGAAAATATAAAAATGTAAAATTTTGTCCGAAAAATTCATAAAAATGTTTGGGTTGGACCACCCTAATCACTTAGGGATATGAGAAATATATTACGACCTGTTTTCAGACCGACTATTGTTATTTTCGATTGCCATCTTGCAACCCTATTGCGGATCTGTGGATAAAATTTAAAAAAATGAAAATCGCCATGGAAAAATAGGGGTTGATAGGGGTAAAAATTTGAGAGTAATATGAATTTTTCATTCTAAGTCATGACAAAATGAAAATAAAAATCTTGCTAAAAAAAGTATATAATCAACAAATAAAAATAGGGGTTGATCGTAGAGGGGTGCAAATTTAGGGTTAAATGTATTTTTTAATGCTGTATCATAAAAATGATGAAAAATAGTAGTTGTCCGATTCTCAGACCTAACCTATATGCACATAAAATTTCATGAGAATCGAGAATTTTATATATTAGATATATATATATATATATATATATATATATATATATATATATATATATATATATTTTTTTTATAATAATTAGAAATAAAAGACTGAGTGATTATTAAAAAACTCAATTTTATCAAAAAAGTTGACGCCTCACCACGACATTCGAAATTTGAAATTTCTTTGACATTTATTGTTTTGAAATAATTGAATAAACAGGGCTGCTTTTTTGTATATGCTATTCAGTCTAATACTTTATATTCAAAATTGTAATTATTAGATGGTAAGGGAAACAAAGAAACCTTTTACCTACGTAATGTTTGAAAATAATAATAATAATAGGGTTCTATTTATCTAACAACAAAGAAATTAGTTATGGGAAAACATTAAAGAAGTGGAGTAGAATTATCGGTATAGTACGCTTATATGGAAGCAGCCGTTGACACGTGTTTCGGACTCTTTGGTCCTCATCAGAACGGCGTAGCTAAGTATTGGATTGAAAATTTGGAGATGAAAATAGTTTAATAAATAAAATCCTCTGTTATGGAAGAAAATCACTTATTTGTGGTTTATTGTTTGAACTCTCCGGTATGGGAGATTTGGTCAAACTTTGCCACGAAGGCGATTAATTCCATCCGAGAGATCTCAGAAAGAGTAAATTAATATTAAAAAAGAAAATTAGTTTTTAGAGGATTTTATTTATTAAACTATTTTCATCTCCAAATTTTCAATCCAATACTTAGCTACGCCGTTTTGATGAGGACCAAAGAGTCCGAAACACGTGTCAACGGCTGCTTCCATATAAGCGTACTATACCGATAATTCTACTCCACTTCTTTAATGTTTTCCCATAACTAATTTCTTTGTTGTTAGATAAATAGAACCCTATTATTATTATTTTCAAACATTACGTAGGTAAAGGTTTCTTTGGTTTCCCTTACCATCTAATAATTACAATTTTGAATATAAATATTAGACTGAATAGCATATACAAAGCAGCCCTGTTTATTCAATTATTTCAAAACAATAAATGTCAAAGAAATTTCAATTTCGAATGTCGTGGTGAGGCGTCAACCTTTTGATAAAATTGAGTTTTTTAAGATTCAATCAGCCTGTTATTGCTAATAATTATCAAAAGATTAAAAATAGATCACAGGCAACAACAATTCGAATAAATATATATATATATATATATATATATATATATATATATATATATATATATATATATATATATATATATATATACATATATACGGTTCGACCAATCACAGAAGAGCTTTTAATTTTACGCTTCTTTAAAATACGGCAAATAACACACTGCTCTCTGATTGGTCGATGTTGACAGTGGCAATGGTTGTGTCCATAGAACCATAGACTAGGTACAATCAGACGTGCCAAACTATAAATTTATCAGTTTCGATTACCTACCTAAAAGTATTTTTACTTTAGAACTAGGTAGATACCTATAATACAGGGTTACTTTTTTACATAATATGCTAATGACTCCTACTTCACTCTACCAGAATAAAACAACAGAAATAATGTTCTACGATATTGAAGCAGTTTATTACAAAAGAAAAAATAATCATAAAACATTTTAATGACATTTTTAATTTTTTCCTCTATATATTCCGATTTCTTACTATTTTGGTCATGGCCACTATAAAACTTTCGTAGCTCTGTGGTAAATTTCACTTCGTCAACAAATTTTCTAGCATTTACCGCACTATCTTCACCATTTTGGCTGTCCGCAGCTTCTAGGTCGTTCATTATGGATATAGTTTAGTAACCTTAGTAAAACGAAACTATTTTCACAGTTCCAACACAGTTACAATATTAAAAACTCTACAAAAACACACGAGCAACTGGTTTGTTTATGTTCCGTGGGTGCGGTGGAGAAGAAGGAAAAGGAACACGTGACTTATTCAACCAATCAGAGCGCACATGGCGTTTGGTTGTTGCTTACTTATTATTTTACGTATGTGAGTTCGGTAAGTTTATCAATTTGAGAAAATGTGGGCTTAAAATAATATAATTTATCTCTCGTTTAGAATCCTACGAAGGTTTATAAATTTCCTAGGAAATGTATAAACTTGCGGTTCTTGTTATTTTCCTTTTTCGGTGATCTTTAGGGAAGGATACATCAGATGGTGGGTGTATGAGTTTAAGAATTAATTAGGCTCGCCTAATAGAGCGACGCCTCTATTCTCCTAATCTTCGGTAGAATATAAATGGAGGCATACTAGTACTCTCGCTTACATTGTTTCAACAAGCCTATGTAACAAACACCTTACCTCAAATCTTTGGAATAATCAGAAAGTTTCCCTAAAAATGCATTCCTCTTAAATCTAGTGTAACACGATTTTATCATGTGTTCATTGTTCTATTATTCTTCAGCATAGTGTAAAATAATATTTGTCAACTTGTATATTTGGTAATTAATCATTTTCAATTATCACTATCGTTTTCGTCTGTGAAGTCTTTAGCAGAGTGACGCACGACGATGTGGTTCAATGCTTTATACCTGAAGTTTTAGTATAATTGATGGAAACAATGAAATAATTATTTTACGCTCAATTTCTTTCTAACTTTTCAAAAGCCTTCTGAAATTTAAGATTGTAGGAATATTTATTAATTATTACTTATATCTTTCACTCATTTACTGAGCACTTTTATTCGATATTATGTAAGGTCGTCCAATGTATGTTGTTTTCATACTAGGTATGTTTATATATATATATATATATATATATATATATATATATATATATATATATATATATATATATATATATATATATATATATATATATATATATATTTATATATATATATATATATATATATATATATATATATATATATATATATATATATATATATATATATATATAATAGGAGAATCAAAATATCAAAAAATCTTGAGTTATCAAACAATTTTAAAAATCACGTTGACATTCTGTATATTATAGTAGGGGAGCCCACGATGCTAAATGGGGATTTACTCGAGCGTCGTAGAGACCTATTGGGTTGCAAAGCTTAGATGATAAGAAGAAAAAAATGTTATATGATATATACCTTTACATCGGTGGGGGAAGCGGCTATAGATTTTTAAATATGTAAAAAAAAACTGTTTCATGGACATCCTCGAGCGCGTCAGATATTGATAGCATCAATGCCCTACGTATTTTTAATAATGTACGTATGTTAATCTGATCGTTTGCATGATGCGGGTGGTTGTATGTAAGGGTTGAAAATGAAAAAAAAAATTTAATCGAGCGCGTCAGATTTTCTAAGGGAGTGTTCAGTGCACCAAAAAAAAGCTCTCATTCACTAATCTGACGATTTCGATGGGACGCAAACTTGCGGCCATTTTCATAATATGCAAAAAAAATTCGCCATTTTGAAATACTCAAGCGCGTCAGATTAAGATATATATGGTTCATCTTTATGTTCTAAACGTACTGTCTCATAATCTGACGATTATCTAGAGGGATTCGCCTGATCTGACGAAAAAAATTTAGAAAAACGGTTCACCTTGAAGGCCATCCCTGCAACTTCCCGCTAATTCCATTCCTGGGCGCTCCATTCCTGGGCGCTTAAAATTGTACTTATGACATTTTTGAGCTCAAAATATAATTTATGTGATATTTTGAGCTCGCTGAGTTCAAAGAAATAATATTTCTATGCATTTGAGCTCTCCCAGCTTGAAAGTCTGATAGAAGTTTCATAGAACACTATTTTTGGAATTTTCAAACCGCAATAACTTTTGAATGGATCAAGCAATTTTCACGTAGTTGACGGCATTCGACGCAGTTTTATCATCCTCATAAGTAATTTTGCAATTTTAATTGATCGAACCAAACATTTCGGAGTAATCCCGAAAAAACACTTTTTCGGGTTTCTTTCGTTCACGATATCTCTTGAACGAATCAGCCGATTTTGACCAGCTTGGTGGCGATCGACGTGGTTTTTCAAGCTCAAAGGCAGATTAGTTTTTGAAGTTGATCGATAAAGCCGTTTAAAAGTTATTCCAAAAAAACCACTTATTTTTTTTTGAGATTTTTCAAAATTTCTCAAAATCTATCGGTCCGAATCGGTTCAAATTCATAGGAAATTTAATTTTGAGACGAAATCTTCAGAACGCCGTTTAGTAGATTCCGATCGGTTTAGTCGTTCGAAAGTTATAATCGAGTCACACACACACACACACACACACACACACACACACACACACACACACACACACACACACACACACACACACACACACACACACACACACACACACACACACACACACACACATAGAGCAAGAGTGAGAGAGGAATAGAAACGCGGAGAAGGAAATGTAGGCATCACGCAGCTGCACGCATTTAACTTTATCGACGAATTTTTGTTATTTCGGCTTGCGGAAATCGTCAGATTATATATTTTTCATTATTCTTGAATTATTTCCTTCAAAATACAAAAAAATTTAGCTACGCTCGAGAATGTCAAGATGACGTTTTTTTTTACAACTTTGTTGCCCTCCCCTTTCTTTACGTCACTCTCAAATTGTCAGATTAGTGGAATATACACTTTTTAGGATGTAATTAACTCACCCTACCTTAATCTGACGCGCTCGAGAATTTCTGACGGTCAATTTTTTTTTACTAATCTGATCCTGTATCCTTCACGGGCGGCCTTATATATGGGCCTCATGTTTTGTGGAGGTACTTAACCGGGTACAAGG
The DNA here is from genome assembly GCA_030704885.1 of Cynegetis impunctata. Taxonomy (NCBI): domain Eukaryota; kingdom Metazoa; phylum Arthropoda; class Insecta; order Coleoptera; family Coccinellidae; genus Cynegetis; species Cynegetis impunctata. Next base: position 435,685 of record JARQZK010003616.1, read on the forward strand.
TATCCCCCTGTATATTAATCTGCCGCGCTTTAGTAAATCCCGAAATCCCCGCTTGGGATCCCCTACTATTATTCTCGGTGTAAAATACGATTGAAAACTGCTTTTGAGAAATATTGCACAAGGAATTTCACATTGATTGTGTTAGACACTCATGAATGTAATCATTCATATTCTAATCATCGAAAAATGTGATATCAAATATTCGTCGCTTAATGACAATGTATCATCAATATAAATTCATGATGTTTTCATTACAGGTAATATGAAGTCGCAGTCTTAGATACTAACTAATTGCAAAATTTGACAAAATACGTTAATAACAACATGCATATTATGAAATATGTGCAGTATCGACAATTAATTAACTTCGTTATAGCGATAATGCATTGCCATATCCTGCAAGCAGTAATGTATTGATTAAAACATGAAACTTTAAATTTACTCGATACTATAACTATTTGTAATAAAGCAGAAGGCAAATAGAACGATTTAAATTGTTAGTCAAATCTCCATGCGTTGAAAAGTAAGCTGTAACAAAAATATTTCTAAAAGATTTTTCGACACAATTGGGTTTTTAAAAAAATATATCTTTGTGATAAATGGAAAGATCATATACCTATACATTACATCAAAAAAATATCAAGTTTATTTTCATTCGCTCTAATTAAGAATTTATATCAAATGAAAAATACTATGCATGAATTAAGTCACTCGTTAAGGGGGAGGAAAGTGGTCAACAAAATGTGACATTGTGTGTGAGTCATAAGCTTCGTGACTCGACAGATAAATAAAAATTTTAAAATTCGTCACTTTAACTGAAACAAAAAATTGCAAAGTAGGTGACGTTCACCAGGTATAGGAGTCACACAAATGTCACCAACTGCCACAAGGACAGGGGGCAATACAAATCACAATAGTGTGATGTTATTTATGGATGGCCCCATAGGAACATCAAATTTCTTGAATTCTTCAAATTCATTTATTAAAATATATTAGTCACAAAAAACCATATTACATCGTTTATAAAAAACCGTTTAACATCCTATCAATGTGTACAGGCAGATAAGAAACAATTCCCTGTGAAATTTGCAAAAATTAATCGAGAAAAATCCCGATTTATTGAAACAAATTAATCGACGTTCATTACTTAGTTAGCTGTGAAATAAACCAGGATAAGGAAACTTTTTCATGGAGTTTTGGGTATTGCTAGATCGTGCTTGGCCTCTAGATGGACGGAAATTGGTGCGCTTGGTTGGCAGGTGACTTATCACTTATGTCCAAAAACTCCCGTTTATGGGTACTTCTTAGGTAAATGCTATGCATTTGGTCAGAATGCAACTAGGAGACTTGACCATAAAGGTTCCTCATGTGTTGCCCTATATATAGCTGAGATTCATGATCAGCTAAAGTGGCGCTATTTTAGTCAAACGAACCATTGGAATTTGATCGAATTTCTCCATTATATCAAACGATTCTCGAGAAAGAAATAGAATTGTGGATGAGAAAATAGGAACGTCAAGAGAGTTATCTGTCATTGTGTAAAACGTTGAAACACGTCCTGATGTTATTCGGGTTTTTTTGTCATTTATAACTAGAGCACTTTGAGTGATACAAAAAGACAATAGCTGAGAAGGGAAAATAAATATTGACTGAAAAACCTGAACATCTTTCGATGTAAATAATCCTCCGATCAAAAATTACGTATCTATACACATAGCTGGAAGTTTCTGCTTTAGCGTAGGCCTCATTTATCTATTTTGCTTTGTATTCAATACATTTTATAATTTGATATACTATACAAGTCTCTTCATGGACAATGTTTGACTATATTTTCAAAAACAGGATATCGAAAAGTTTTTTGCTTACTATTATTTCAGCCACATGTTTTGTCTGATCAAATCTAACTCATACTGCTTCCTTTTCCAATTTGATTTATTTTTTCTTTAGGACTATAAACCGTTCTTTTCAGATGATTTTGACGTTATTCCAAAAGAAATTCTAAAATGCTCTGAATTGTTTCTGATATTTTTACATAATGATATTAGTTGTAAAAAAATTTTTCAAGAATCGAATAACTGACACTAGAATGAATTCCCTTGTGTAGTATTTTTTTGAAAATAGTTGAATTCAAAAATTGTTTGTACAAATACGGGTCAATTGTTTCAGTATATCATCAAAATATGAATCGCTGATGACTTGATCTGTAAGATTCTAGGAATCAGCTGAGGAATATTGCTAATACTTCATTCCAGTATCTTAAAAAACTACTTCAAATAGTATTTCAAACCAACAAGTATTCAAGGTTCTAATGAATTGAGAAATAACTAGTTAGTTGAAAAATGTGGTTTGATAGCTTCTCTATAAAACAAAATATATTTGATTATTTATTATTTGATACAATATATTTTGCATCAATCAAATCAATTTGAAACAATAATAACATATTCCATACGTGCAGAAAAAGAATTGATACTCTGAAAATGTTACCTTTCAATTATCCCATTCTCAGATAAGGACATTGTACCTTCATCCCCATCAGTGCATCGAATTGTCTTCGCATTTAGGGCCTAATGAAGAAATATCTCCGCTTTTCTGCTTATTCACTGGTGGAGAATGCCTTAGTCCTAAAGTTGTGAAAAAGTTGAAGGAACAACTCATGGGATGCCTCATTTGTCAGATGTATGAAAACACTGAATTATTTGGGGCTGCTGCCTGGTTCAAATTAGCTGATCCTGCAGATATTTCAATGTTGTATTGTAAGCCACAATCTTGTGGAAAAGCATTAGATGGATTCTGGTATAAGGTCAGTGAATATTATATAATCAAATGAAATTATTGAATGTGAATCAAATATTGAAATTAATATAAATTATTGCCTTTTAAATCAGGCGATTTCTTGTATTACCTAATCGTCTGAAACCTTTAGCTGAAGTTAACTAGTACCAAGATCTTTAAGATATATCTCATTGAACACATAATGAATATAATATTTTAGAACTTTCATGCATTTTTGGTCCTTTTGTATTTCTTTTTAGACCAAAATTTTTTTTGGTGCAATCAAAGTTTGAATTCTTATTTTCATTTCACTCAATCATATTTGATGAGTGCTATAGTTTATGTTTTGCATATTTATTTGCTTTCAATTTAGGAAAGTTATATATATATATATATATATATATATATTACATATATTATCATACTTTTTGCAAGGTATACTATGAATAATATAACATATTTTCATGACCATATTTAATGACAATGAACTGAATAGCACTTACTCAAAAGACGAACATTATACATACATATATATATATATATATATATATATATATATTTATACATATATATATATATATATATATATATATATATATATATATATTTATGTACCTTGCCAAGACGATAAGAATATGTTATACCACATATGACAACTTCAATCAATCTGAAATTTTTAAATGACAAACTAAAAATATAGATCGTAAAAGTTTTGATGAAATCATAAATCAGTTGTAGTTTATTATATTGGATTGCTCCTATTTCCATAATATGAACTGATGAAAGTTATTACGTAGAAAACATAAATGCTAGTATGAAATCTCTGATATAATACACAGCTTAATCCCACAGGTTTATTTTTTCAGATTCAGAATTTTTTTTGTAAGAATATGTAATAATAAGATTTGTTGATTCTTATCCTAACATGACAATTGAATTTGGTTGATGATCTTAATTGAATACATTCGAAAACTGGAATACGATAGAAACTCAAATTATATCAACATGCATGTAAATCAGTATTTTTCTTTAAATTTTGATACTTATCGTTTATTATAAGAATTTAACTGTAATCTGAACTTCTGTACTCCAGACACCTGTTTGATAGTTTTCTTTTCCAGTACATTTATATAAAGTCCATTTGTAATTTCCCGATCTACAAGAAAGTTTTTGTAATAACACTGAAAATCGAAAGTAAAAATTTTTAGATACGTTTGATATCGGGTAATGTAATTCCTATGGAAGTGTATCGGGTGGCTGAAAAAGAGAGGTAACCTATGTATCTCAGTACCTTTTGAAGTAACTTTTCTCTGAAATACACTTCGTAAATGTACCTCACACATATTTTCTTTTTCAAGCTAAGCTTTATTTGAGTAATTTTGGTTCGACACTTTTTGACGTATCTATAGAAATGAAGTAGTTTTTTTTTTAATAAACAACTTTAACGACTGAATGGATTTTAACAAAGTTGATCCTGCTGGAAAAAGCATTTATTGCTTCATCAAACCCATCTTATCTGTGATATATTAATTTTTCAGTGATGCCACTAGACCGCGTTTTTTGATATAATTACAGAAAATTGTTGATTTTTCTGAAAAATTAAACACACTTGACTTTTTTCCATAGAAATGTAGTGTGATGATGCAGAAATAGGATAGTGAAAACCGTATCTCGATGACTCATTTCTAGTCATATAAATCTAAAAAGACGGCAATTATTTTTATTTATTTGTCTTCTTCCAACAATTAATGATGAAAATTCATAATTAATAGAAGAAACTGCTGGAAATGATTTACAAGTTTTCTACTCCACCGCTGGAGGGCGTAGTTCGCAATAATAACATATAACACCAATATTTTGTAATAAGTGCTCAGTAATAGTATCCAAAATTTGAATATTCGTAATCTTTCACCATTGTACGTAAGATTCCTTCAGTAATTTTTTCTTTATCTTGTGAAATAACTGGTAGGGTTGAATGGGAAAATGGACTCAATAAAACTGTTATATTTTTTGTTATGAATTTTGACAAACTCAGTATCATTGTCACAATAACCAACAATTAATTACGTAACAAAAACATCAAAAATAAACTCTATTGACCTAGTCAAGCAACCTAAAGATACTATTCGAAATGCTTTCCATCTTCTATTTCAGCGCTGGAAATACTGTCAATTGCGTTTTGTATTCGTTGGATACAATCTGCTCTATTCGACCCCTTAGATGAAAATCTAGAACAGTAAGGTCAGGAGATCTTAGCAGCCACGGGAATATGTTACCTCTGCCTATCCACCTATACTCTATATTGTTGGTTTAAAAAATGCATCATTGCATTTGTAAAGTGAGCTAGGCAGCCATCTTGTTGTATCCACTCATTTTGCCGTACTACTAAAGAAAAATCTTCTGATATTATAGGTAGCTCATCTCTTAAGAATCTGAAATAACGCTCGCCATTTAAATGTTCATCAAAAACAGAATGGTCTATAATTTTACCATCTAAAATCCCAAACCATACGTTCACTCACCAGCAACCCTGCTTACAATCTTGTTGCATCCAGTGTGGATTATGATCCGACCAATAATGTATACTATGTCTGTTTACAGATCCATTACTGGAAAATGTAGCTTCATCGTACCACTTTATATTTGATAACAAGTTTAGATTTTCATTCAGCACATCCTTAAGCCAATTACAATGATCCAATCTTTTATCGTAATCTGTAGCTTTTAATCCTTTTTCATCCACGATACTGATGAAAACCATTCCTTTTTAAAATAAAGTGAACACAATACCTAGAAATTCCTAACTCGCAAGCTGGTATTCTTACACTAACTTGTCGATCTGGAGCAATGTATCCTAAAACATTTATTTCATCGATTTCTATATTGTTTCGTCGTGTAGAATTTCTTTTAGGTTGAACAGATCCGGCTTGTGTTAAACGTTTGGCCAAACTTTTGAATGCTTCATTGCAAAAATGATGTGGCAAAGAATATCTTAATGCATACCTATTCTCTTGCTGCAATCGTATAAGGCATCACATATTTTTCAATTACTAACCGTTACAGGTTCCTCTACATTAATTTTATATTTGAGTTGTCAACAGTTTATGACATCTGGACGCCTACTACATTATGGAAAAAGGAAAAGGAAAAAGGAAACACACGTGTTTCATTCCTCCCTTAAATATGTGTCAGGGAGGCGGGCAGCTTGAGTTTGGGATTAACTCCTTCAGCCAGATCAGAAGATACACTTGTATGTACAAGTGCATTAAGGATAGGTGAGACAAGATATTTATAGAACATAGGAAGCGTGGGTAGGGTTCAGAGGATTAATACTGGCCCAGAATTCACCTTATAAGTTTGCAAGCAGTGACTTACATTACCATGAGGAAACCTCTGAAAAAAACTCATGGCAGACCAGTCAGCCCTGGAGTTTGAACCCGAGGCCTCCCAAATACTAGCCAGCGTACTCGACTAACTAGCTTGGTGCTACATTATGTAAAATTTTCCATTTACATTAGTATAAAACTCGATGTTATGTGTTATCATGGTGAACTACGCACTCAAGCGGTAGAGTATGAATCTTGAAAATAATTTTCAGTAGTTTCTCGTATTAATTATGAAATTTTATTACTGATTGTTGAATGAATAAAAACAAATACCGGTGTAATGACGTCTTTTCAGAATTATATGATAACTAAATTTTCTTTCTTCTAATAGCTAAAAATAAGGTATCAAGGTACAATTCACTAGCCTATTTTGCATCATCACACTACATTTTTGTGAAATAAAATCGTATTATTGCGTTCAGTTTTTCAGAGAAATTAGCAATCTTCCGTTATTATATCAAAAAACGCGCTCTAGCGACATCAATAAAAAATTTACATATCACTGATAAGCTGGTTCTGATGAAACAACAAATGGTTTTTCCAACGAGACCAACTTTGTTAGAAACCGTCCAGTCGTTCAGGAGTTACAGCTGTTTATTCAAAAAAACATTGAATAACCGATAGGGGGGGTTATTCAATGTTTTATTATACCAATATTTCCTTTTTCAAGCTAAACTTTATTCGAGTAATTTTTGTTCAACGCCTTTTGACGTAACTATAGAAATGTAGTAATGGAGGGGCATCACTACATTTCTATAGATACGTCAAAAGGAGTTGAACAAAAATTACTCTAATAAAGTTTAGCTTGAAAAAGGAAATATTTGTGTGGTACATTCACTGAAAATAATTTCAGGTGTTTCTGTTGGCCACTTTAGTTCTAAGATTGAATACCTAGTTACCTCTCTTAATCAGACACCCGGTACATAATGTATTTGAACAAAAACAATACTTGTATTCACTACGTTTATTATCACAAAAATACTTTGAAAATATAACACTGCGATTGCAATTTCGGTCACTAGACCATCATCGGGCAGATTGAGTTAAGAAATTTTCAAGTTTTGTTTTAATTCATCATGTTGAATTATCACGTAGTAACGACGGATTCCATCAACTACATAATATATTTGGTTGGAATTAGAAATAGTACCTACATATTGCATAAACCATTCTATTATTTTTTCAAAACTGTCACGAATGACGAAAAATATGTAATAAAACGAAATACATTAATGAAAATAGTTATGTGTATTCATATTGTTGAATCTTTTGTATAGCATTATTACTACAGCAGCAATTACACAGATAGGATTATCGAGATTGCACTATACTTTCATTTCAATCCATTTGTCCTTCTTTGTTACAGATAGTTGATTCAGAGAGCGGTAATATTTTGAGCCACTCTTCGACAGGAGAACTTCACGTGAAAACCAACACGATTTTGAATATATACTACGTCAACAACACAGAAACAAAAGATAAAATAGAATGGTTCAAAACGGGCGACTTAGTTTATTATGATCCCCATAGATGTTTTTATTTCGTTGATAGAATAAGCAATTTGATTAAATATCGGAACACACTCATAATGCCTTCTAAGTTAGAAAATGTTCTCTTAAGTCACCCGTCCGTAAAGATGGCAGTAGTAATGGGAGTACCTCAATCTGAAGATGGGCAACTTGCCACGGGAGTGGTTATATTGAATGAACAGGACGAAGTGAATTCAGAAGAATTGGAGGAATTCGTGAATAAACAAGTTTCAGAGGATGAAAAATTGAGAGGTGGTGTGAAAATTGTTCAAATGATTCCTTACAATAATAATGGAAAAATCAAGAGGAAAGATGTGTTGAATTTGATATTGAATAAAGATACGCAGTAATTAATAAGTAATCACTACGTTTTTGAATTAAATACAGAAAATGGAGAATGAATTTCGTCCACCAGAGGTAATAGTTTATCACATTCTGGATATTTTGTCTACGTAGAAAGATGATCATATAACAGCTTTTTCGTAATCCCATACTGTTATTTTGATTTAACGGTATTCAGATGACAATTGAAGAGTCAGTGTTATAATTTCATAACGGCCGGCGGCCGTTAAGAAATCACTTGTTCAAATATTTATTTCATTCCGCTTACAATAACAACATTGAAATCTTGGTCCACAGCGAGTTGGGAGAATAAACCTCTGATTTTCATTTCGCATAGGCTAATAATACATCTTCATTAACCACCTTTACATTCTTGCTTTTACGCCACATTTCAGAATTTTCATATTCTTTTTGATATCGCTCTTGAGTTATTTTCGGCAGTTAATCAACACTCGTTGCACTGCACATGATTCTCCCAATATTTCTAAAGGAATTTTATTTTGTTCCTCAATTTCATCAATTTCATCCATGGTCGTCGTTAAAGCGAACTTGAGAACACAAAAAACTGACGTTGTTTATAAAACTGTCAAACTGTTCCATGACAACAGACTGCACGACGTTGGGATTTTTCTTTATAATTGCGAGGTACGGGGTTTTTTCTTTCTTCGGAATCAAAATATAATCTCTCAACGGGATTACGAAAAATTTTTAACGACACACGGCCGATACGCAAATAACGGATTCGGTTAGTTATAATCCTCGGCTGCGCCTCGGATTACAATATCCAACCTCATCCGTTATTTGCTACATATCGGCCTTCCCTCACCTCACGTTACGTTAATAACTATAACGTTACACACGTTAAATCTGTTATGAGTTCATGCTTCAATAGTCGCTACTATTGTAAATGTTAGTAATGTTACCTAGTGTAGACGGAGAACGGTTGTAACTACTTGAATATTGCCCAAACTCCATGGAATTCTTTGGGGGGAGTTCGAGAGAAGTGATTCGGTTCACGAGTCCTCCGACAGAATTCCTGGTGTTGCGTCTCACTTCGCACACTTAAAAGTAAGTATTTTTGATGAATTTCTGTACTATATTGTTCAATTATTCATGAAGGTAAACTATATCGTATTTGAACGTTTGAATACGTATTCATTGTATTTTGAAGATAATTTTTTTCGTTTAATTTTCAACCAACCAGAACGATCAATTTAGTTAATTCAGCTTGCATAATTTCAATTATATAACTCATGTATGAATAAGCCAATAGAATCCGTAAATTTTGCATAACTACTGCGTATTGATAAGAGAATATACCATTGACGACGTGGTATAATCGTTTTGGGGTTTTGCCTCATGACAAAATGTGAATGTTTTCATATTGACGGTGTTTTGACGTTTGTCAAAAAAAATTAATATTTTTTTATTATTATTACCACTCGAGCAATCGAAAATAATCGATTATACTGACCTCGTCACTCGACGTATTTCCTTAAAACATCACTCGAGCTGCGCTGTCGTGATGTTTCGTCTCGTGACTCGGAAGTATAATCGATTATTTTCGATGCTCTTGTGATATTATTGCTGATTATATAATCATGTGTGACTGTGTGAGTAAGACGATAGAATCCATGAATTGTGTATAGTTATTGCGTATTGATAAGCGAATATAACCTTGACGACGTGATATAATCATTTTGGTGTTTCGCCTCGTGTCAAAATGCGAATGTTTTCATATTGACGAGTTTTTGCCGTTTGTCAAAATGAATTAATAATCAAGTTTGGTGAAGTTTCGTTCAATTTTAACGTTTCGTACCTCGAAAGGAAAAAAAGGAACCCTTATAGGATCACTTTGTTGTCCGTCCGTCATTCTGTCAAGACCCTTCTTCTCAGGAACGCGTGGAGGTATCAAGGTGGAATTTATATCAAATTATCAAATCTACTGTCCCTTGTAGCTGTGAAATCAAACTTTTAAGCCAACGCTATCAAAAGATACAGCCGTTTATGCCGCAAATTTCCGCAGGGTACTTCCCATGAACGAAAACCGTAAATTTTTTTTAGAGAGTCCGACTCGCACTTGACCGGTTTTCTTTTAATATGCAACGCTTTGTTTATAGTTCTCGCAGTGTTGTTTATTCGTTATATAATCGTAACGAATACCACTCGAGCAATCGAAAATAATCGTTATATTGACCTCGTGACTCGGAAGTATAATCGATTATTTTCGATGATATTATAACTGATTATTTTTTTCGTATGATTTTCAACCAATCAGAACGATCAATTTAGTTAAGTTACCTCTTATAATTTCGATAATACCTGATTATACATAGAGTAGCTCTACCAATCGAAAACTAACATGGCCGTCAAATTTTGACGTTTATCAATAACTGTTCAGAAATGAGTCGATTCGGAGATTTTTACTTAATATACTCAACAAATAATCGTATCAAGTACTTCAAAATAAATACGGTTATACATCTCAAACTTCCTGCATAATTACAAATCGTGTCAGTTTGACAGAATAATCCTCTCGCTTCGCGCTCGGATCATTTAAACTGTCAAACTGACACTCTTTATAAATATGCAAGTTATCGATGTATAATCTGATTATTTTGAAGTACTTATAGTATTACTAGTGATTATAATAATTTGGTTCATTTTTGTTTATGTGATGATAATAACGCGTGCCTGTGAACGAACGTTTTATTGTCAAATTGGAGAGGTGGATACGGTAGTAACGGTTTTAGTGGGGACGGTTTTAATAATATTTTTGCATTGTAAATACCCAGGAAATGCAAAAAATACTTCTAGACGTGAAAGCGACATATTGTTCGACAATAAGGCTTAAGATTAGTTCGTATCTCTATGGATTGAGTTTACTTAATTACTATTCAGAGAATTGTTTGGTTAGCGAGTTTGATTGATAGCCCATTTGAGACAAACATTGCCGCTATAAGGAAACATTATTTTTGCTGATTCATTTTACTTTAGCTCTAAACAAATATCTTACTACTGATTTGAATATGCTAAGTTGTTGTGATATTAGTCAAAGGTACATTTTATTGTATTTTTTTAGTCTTATCTTCCCAGAAAATAACTTTTCGACGCGTATTGAAAGTCAGGTACGGGAGTACATATTGGGATCTCCAGTAACTCTCATTGTACCAATTGAGCAGAAAATTCGTATCTGGGATTTTTTTCGAGGCATAACGAAACCAACAAAAGTTGGGTAAATTTCTCCAACCGCAGAGATTTTCACGTAGATATTTGCGTTTTCATTTATATATTTTTCACGGTCACCAATACGGTACATATTAGTATCTCCAGAGCTCCGAACAAACCAAATGAAATCAAATTTGGTATCAGGAGTTGTTTGCGAGGAAGAACTGTTCTATCAGTATTGGAGTAGGTACATTTTTCCAACAGCCGCCATTTTTATATAGATATTTCTCTTTTCTTCGTGATTTTCGAAAATTTCCATAGCATTTTTTTCAATAAAATAAATTATTTTATAATTTCTATTTCGGTTCGCTACTAAGGCGTGGTTTTCCAACCCATAATTTAAATGCTTGAATATTGTATTAATATTGTGCGAAATAAAAGAAACTTGAAGTCATTCTTGGTCAATAATAAAGGAATATCTAACATCGGAGAAAACAGTGGTGTTTACAAACTATTTTCGGAAAAATGTCCTGCTTTCTATATTGGACAAACAGGAGGGAATATAAACATTCGTGTTGAGGAACATAAAAAGTCAATTTTACAAAATAAAATACCACTGGCTTCTCCGAACATTGTATAAAATCCAATCACTTCCTGGATTTCAACAAAACCCAATTGTTGCATTCAGGCAACAAAGGAAAGCGCCTTGACCTTCTTGAAATAAGTTCCGCCCATAATAGTAAATTACCTCTTGTAAACGAACAAATTGATTTTCATCACCTTTGCTTTTGTCTGTTTTATAAAATAAGATGTAATACTCTCCTGTAGTCAGTCTTGATAATGAGTTCATAACTCGACATGTCGACTATCCTTTACTGCTAAATACAGTATCTTAATATTTTTATATAGTAAAACTTAAGCCAAGTGCGTTTTATTTTGAAGTTTAAACTTTATTCTTTATGATGTTTCGTCAAGTGATGTGCGAGAATTCAATCTGTTATTGTATTATTGTTCAGTGTTACAACTGTCTCCCATTAATGTTACAACCGCCTCAGGTATGGGGTCGATTATAACAGTCTCAGACACTCAATAAATTGACTAGTTTCTACCAAGCTTCCATCTCAAATGATTAAATCGTTCTTTGTGGCCATAGTGGCAGTGCTGTCTTGTCTACCCTACTGGTACTATTTGTAGATATAACCTGACACGAAAATAACCTAAAACTACTCTCAAAATAGCATAAAACAGAATAGAAATCCCATATTCTGCAATTCTGTGAAATAGCTACTGGCTAGGTGTTAGATATATTTGGGAATTTTAGTTTTGTTTGCGTATTTCGGGCAGATAAGATTTAAGGCATAATTGTCGAGATATCTAGTTGAAAGTGACCTAAGCTCTGATCTCTTTACATTACACATTTTAAAAATGAATAATAATAAATACTGCTTTTCAGTCATTCCGCAATACAGATACAACTCAAAGCGTATTCAGATACAGTGCTGACACTTTCACGTGAACTGAAAATCTAATTTTTGGAATTAACTACACAATTTTCTTTCGAATTAGGAAGTAGTAAAGGAAACATCAAAATGTGTCAATTTTTATTGAATTGGTGTCCATTATCAGCTATACAATTTGCTACACACAAAAATTCAATTGTAATGACAGAAAATCCTTAAGAGAGTATTTTAATAATTAAAATTAAAATTACGCTTTTCTCGAATTTTAACATTGAACATTCTCTTCACCTACATTTCGGCTTGTCAACCCAATCTCAAGGTTATAACAATACTCTTTAGAAATTGAACTGCTAGAAGGCTACATTTTCCCTCAATATATATATAAAAAATGTTATCGAAAAATAAATAGTTGACACCCACACAAAACACCACCATATTAAAAAAAATTTTACTTACTCAATATAACCTGAACTAAGTCTTATTTATTCAGCAAAACTTTTTTATAAAGTAATTTGAGTCCCTGAATTAATTTTTCGATCAATTAATACCTAATCTTCTGAATTTCATCTTACAATCAATCTCATTATCCTGCAAAAAATCAACTTTAGCAAAGAACAGAAAGTTTTTCATAACTTCATCGTACAGTTTGGTTAGGAGATCATTATAATAATTTCATGTTATAGTATTATCCTCTACCGAATAATTCATCAGAATTATCTACAACAAGAACAACTGAATGAGAATCATTGCATACATATTTTTTATTGTAAAAACTTGAATGTAGGAGCATACTGAAATTCGTACTTTAATTTTTCAATAGGTGATATAACAGTTTATCAAAGATAAATCTTGTGAAAAATATTCGCCGTCCACATTTTTTTTTTCTATCCACGATATCTCTTAAGATTTGTTTCAAGTAAATAATTAAGTAGATGTTCAGGTGAACAGAGATAGGTCCAGTTTATCAACCTGAATGCGGACTAATCCAACAAGCTCTTATACAACAACAAAATCTTGATAGCACTATCAGGTATTATTTGATACATTTGTTCAGAATAATTCTATTTTTCAGAATAATCAGATCTATAGAGTTATTCCTCAAGCAACGAAATTGGACTTTGAAAACATCATTAAATCATAACTGACGTAAGTCATCATTTTAAGCTTATAATTTCAACATTGTTATTAAATGAGCAATTATAAAATCATCAGTTTCTACTATAAGAATAACTCAGGAGACTCTTTTTTGCATTGCACTTAGTAATTATTATTGAAACAGGATTTTTTCAGTGAACAGATTTCATTTTAGGAAATTGCTAATGAATATTCTATTTTTTTCTGTATAAAATACCAATAACCATATTCAATTTCTCTTCGGTGAATTTCTTAAACTGTTACAAATTACATTGAAAATTGAGAGTTTGCTAATAAAAAAAATACTAAAGCTAAAACAAATAGGATAGTTACTAAAGTTATAAGAGTTTATGACACAACTTCGTTTCACAATAACTTTATACCAATAATATTCAGTTTTAACTCCTTAGAAAGAATGAGATATTCATCCAATAATAATTGATGAATCTTATCAGTAAGAGAACTATTATATGATATTCAATTAGATTTTTCCATTCCTAACCATTTCCCTCAATACCCTTTTTAGTATCTTCCCTGTGCTCGTGAGTGGCATTTCGCTGATTATTTTAACACCAGCTCTCAACTTCTGTCTGTCAATAACCCTCTCATTGACATATTCTTCTAGTTCTTTAGGAGCTGCGCTGCAATTTTCTTTTAACATTACAATTCCCATAGGAAAATCACTTTCTTCTCCGTGAGGAATTCCAATAACAGCAGCCTTATCCACTGCAGGATGTGCCATCAAAATATGTTCTATGGTTACTGGTGAAATTGTCCAACATCTGAATTTTATCATTTCTTTCAATCGGTCAACTACAAAAAAGCAACGATCTTCATCATACTGGACAATATCTCCTGTTTTTAACCATCCTGTTGAGTCGTAAGCCTCTGATGTGTCCATTTTATGATACCCCACCATTGCCAATTTTGACTTCATTCTAAGTTCTCCAGACTGACCAGGACCCAAAATTTTTTCAGTATCAACATCAACAAGCTGAAATTCAAACACCCATTGTCAGAATGATGAAAGTAATATGCTAAAACTATTCACAAAATACTCAGTTGTATTTTTACTTTAATGATAAATAATACAATTAAAATAAAATAAATATTTAAGATTTTTTGCCTATTTTAGCTCAATAACGATAAAAGATAACAGTTAGGCACTTGAAATATTTCCAAAATACTCAATTGTATATATACTTTGATAATGAATAATAAAATGAAAATAAAATAATAATAATAATATAATAATAATAATAAGGACTTTATTGACTATGAGAGGCGAAGTCTAGCAAAGCTATTCAACTCAACCTCGAACTACAAAAAATAAAATATAATCAATGAAACAATGAAACAAAAAAACAAAAAAAAAACAATATATATATATATAAAAAAAAAAAAAAAATTCAAGAACCTATATAAATTGAAATGAAAATAAATAATTAATGGAATAAAACAACTCAATGTGAAATGAAATACAAACAAATAATGAACCAGACACGAAATAAAAAACTGAAACAAATCGCAAATTATTAGGAGAAAATGAGAATGTAAACGCTGAATATAAATTGACAATAACAAACTGAAGTTCATTCATTAGGTAGCCCTGAATAAAAATTAAACAGCTATTTGTGCAGATAGAAGTCTCGATCTGATCTTCTTCTTGAAACTATGTAATGAGAGGTTTTTAATATTCCTAGGAATCTTATTATATACAGCTATAGAATTATATGAGAAAGATCTTTCAAAGATAGTTAGGCGAAACCTAGGGAGGTGGAGAGTATCCCCATGTCTAATATTAACAGCATGAGAATTACCTCTGAAACTCAATCTACAATGAAGATAAGAAGGCATCCCAGATGATAGAATTCGGTGGACTAAAGAACTCATATGAAAGAAGAAAACCTGGTTCATTCTCAGCCACCGTAGTTGATCAATCTTAGCCGAAATCCTCTCATATTTGCGTACTCTGAATACAAACCGACAACATGAATTCTGAATGCGCTGTAGTCTATTCCTCGAAAATTGATCCAGACAAGGATAGATAAGGACCAGACCATAGTGCAGAATTGGCAAAATTAGCGTTTCTACAAGTTTTTTACGCATCTTAAAATTCAATATGCTAACATTCATATACAGAGTCCTAAGAGCCATGTAGCATTTTCTTACCAAAATCAAAATATGATCACGAAAACGTAATTGATCATCCATAATGATACCCAAATTCTTAGCAGAATTACTTTGAGAAAGACCCACGCCATCCAACATAATAGAAACATTCTCATGTACCATCGACCTCTTAGCACTCGAGCTGAATAGAAGTAAAGTGCACTTAGAGGGATTCAGCCTAAGATTGTGTTCCTTCGAGATACAAGCCATGACTTCCAGATCCTGATTTATATATGTAGAAGCCTCTGCAGCCCTCTCCGAAACGAAAGGGAAGTACAACTGGGAATCATCCGCAAATGCATGATACTGACAATGATTCAACCCCATGAACAGGTCCGCTGTGTACACCAGGTAGAGAATTGGACCTAATATCGACCCCTGGGGCACACCTGACGTAACAGATAGTGCCTCAGAGAAGGAACCATCGATTTTAACAATTTGCTTTCTCCCATTGAGATAGGATTCAAAAAATTTCACAGAGACAACATCAAAGCCAAATAACAAAGCTGGTACACAACAACCGATAGTTAATTGTTTCAAACGCCTTTGAAAAATCTAGTAAAATCATGGCAATAGAAAGGCCCTGATCAAGGAACCCTATGATATCATCAATAATCTTCAAAAGAGCCGTAGTCGTACTACACCCCTTTCTGAAGCCTGATTGCAGAGGAGAAATAATTTTATTCGTACATACGTAGTCGTAAACTTGAGTTGTTAAAACTTTTTCTAGAATCTTCGATAACGAAGGAAGAATGCTAACAGGGCGTAAGTCATTGAGAGACTGAGTGTTAGGAGATTTAGCCAAGGGATGTATGATCGCGTACTTCCAACTACTAGGAAAAAAACCATGTTCGAAACATGAATTCACAATATGGGTAATGTGCGGAACTATTAATGGACAGCAAAGCTTCAACATCTTGGCGGAAATTCCATCCGAACCAAGAGCGTTCGACCGGAGTTCCATCACGTGCTTAAATATTTCTTCCGGTTCAACGAGTCGAATATGAAAGCTCAAATTCTCATCAAATCTTTTGGAGCCATAATATTCAGATGCTGCTCCACAGTTATCGTAAGGACTATACACTGACGCAAAATGAGCATTTATATTATGAACATTTCTGAGTGATGAGGGAATATCATGATGCTTCTTATTCCTCAGACCGAGATTGTTGACAGTTTTCCATAACTGCTTCCCATCATGCAGTCTGGACTGATAATCGAGGTAAGCAGCTTTTTCAGAGCGAACAGCAGAAGTAACAAAATTTCTTAAATCCTTATAATACAAGAAATCATTAGCGGACCTAGTTCTCTTATAGCGTGACAATGCACGATTCCTAAGTTTCATCACAGCCCGAACATTATCTGTTAACCAAGGCGCATACGGCTTGCTTATCCTTGATGTTATGAAGGGTGCATGTTTATTAAATAAAGATACAATAAGTTCACTGAACAAGGATACCTTAGAGTCAATATCCTGAACATAAAAAATATCATCCCAGTGCACACTCTGTAGATCAGAATAAAATTTAGCTGCGTCTAAGTTATTGAAATCCCGATACGTAATAATACGAGGTTTCATTTTAGGAACCATTAAATTGACAGAACAATAGATCAACTGGTGGTCCGATATTGTATTATCTAAAACACCAACCTGAGAAACCATTTCAGGAATATTAGTAAATATTAAATCAATTAAAGATTCGCTAGTACTGGTCAGTCGAGTTGGTTCATTAACCAACTGCTTGAACTCATACGACAGTGCACATTCACTCAGTTCATTACTTTCTAACTGATTTATATTAAAATCGCCTAAAATAAAAATTTTATTGAACTGAGGAGATAAATAGGACAAAAGATCTTCAAAAAATTCCATGAACAAAACCTTCGTGTTAGGTACCCCCATAGACTGAGATGGAGTTCTATACATGATTTCCACCACAATAGTTTCCCTATTCAACTGTATATGAACCCACATGTGCTCAACCGGAGCAATACTCTCATAATCAGATAAAATGCGTTTGACTTTAAGATTTTGCTTACAATAAATACCTACTCCACCACCAGGTCTGCCAACTCTATCCTGTTTCAAAAATTTATAATTTGGTATTTGTACAGCCTCTAAGGGAGAACCCTCACTAAGCCAAGTTTCTGTAACACAAACTATGTCATAATCGCAAGAGATAACCAGATCTTGAAATTCATCAAAATGAGAAAAAAGAGATTGCACATTAAGATGACAAATTTTCAAAAAATTATTTCGTGTGCTAGTCATAATTAATTCTTAGTTTAAATGCCTTCACATTACTCAGCATATACGGACAATTGACACTGTTTACATTATGTGCAACATCCACCTTAACTCTAGATTTTACATTTAATTCCTTACAGTTGCTGCAGCAAATTGAGTCTGATTTACATTCATTCCGACTATGAGATTCCGAACAAGTAGGTCACACAGGATCTTTATTGGAACATTCTTACTTCAAATGACCAGATCTCCAACTATAGAAACATTTATTCAAACTATAGTGCTCCCGAATCCAACATTTCCTCCAGGAAACCCACAAAAATCCGTTGTTGGTAATATATTTGAACACAGATGGACTACACTCCAAAATCAGATTATATACATTCTTATATTTGAGTTTAGTTATGTATTGTATATCATTGGGAGAGCTAACAATCAAATTATTACCTTGTATGATATCCTTTATCAGGCTTCCGCTAGATGCGGAATCCGGGTCTACACCGAAAACCATAATCCTGGGGTTGAATTTTTTGGGCTCAGAAACTTCAAAACTAGAGGATAAACATTGATTGAGGTCATCCTTCAAGTTATTAAGAGAAACGATATCATTACAATTGATCAACAATCCATTTTTTAGTAATTTAGTACTAAGCACATTAGCATTGATAGCACCAGGCCTTACTTTGGACTTGACAACATTTTCAACCATTGTATTAGTTATAGCCGAATCAGTCGAACGAATAATTAAAGGGCGAGGTTTCGATACATTATCAATATTTACTCGCACACTTTTTGTTTCGGCAGCTGCGACGGCGAATGTTTTATAGCCTGAATTGACTGAAACGGTCCGCTTCAAATTATTCTCTTCAGCGTATCTTTCCTTCAAAAGATTATTCGAGAATTCCATTTCTGAGACATACTTATTTAAAAGATCTTTTTCTCTCGTAACACACTCCAATTCTTTACGCAATATAATATTTTCAACATCATAATTTTCTTTTTCGATGATCTTTGAACAATTTTTGCATTTGAACTTCTTCATACATATAACTCGGTTAACTAGGTTGAAACACTTCGAATGTAAAACTGCATCGCACTCACCACTGCTGCATTTTATTAAATTTGAATCATTTAGAACGGGTTTACTACATAGAATACACTTGTAATCGTTAATAACTAGACCCGATGAGGCACCGTCCGGATCGGTCGGCATCTCACCGTCGACCGAGTATAAATAAATATTTAAGGGGGGTAGTCATTGGTATGGAACCCTACGTACGCGAGTCCGACTCGCACTTGGCCGATTTTTATTAATATAAATAAAACACACATTAATCACGGTGGAAGTGCAAATATTTTTATAGAAATAATAGAAATATTTGCTATAATATACTACTATATATATATATATATATATATATATATATATATATATATATATATATATATATATATAATTAAGTGATCTAGGACATTTATTTGAAACTAATCAAACAAACCTCCTAGCGAAGCTGGTTATAAGAGTTCACGAAGCATCGAAATATCCACATCTACCCTAGACTGTAATTGTTAGAAATGTTAATGTGTTTTTCACAATCGATGGAAATTGATAGACAGACTGTTTCGCCCTTATTGGGGCTCATCAGTATCATCCATCCATCGAAAGTGATAACCAAACCAACATTTCAAACGGTCTTATATTTTCCTTCCAGCAACGCAATGACATATAAATATGACGCTGCGCCATCTTCGGGTGTTCCGGACTTACGAGATCTCGTTGCCGAAATGATTTCGTCTTTCTGAAAGATGCGGTTCAATTGTTTCCGACTGATGGCGCTGTGTCATATTTAAATTTATTAATTATATATATATATATATATATATATATATATATATATATATATATATATATATATATATATATATAGGTAATATATATATATATATAGGATGCAGTCAAAATTTGGAATGCCAAGAAAAAAAACACAAGTAACAACTCCTTTTGTATAACGTTGTTACTTGTTGTTTTTTATCTTGGCATTCCAAATTTTGACTGCAGCCTCACAAACAGATACCTTGGTTGGTTTTCGAAGTTCCCTTATCAACTGGTCAGTTACGAGCATTTTAACTATATATATATATATATAATATATATATATATATATATAAATATAATTATATATATATATATATATATATATATATATATATATATATATATATATATATATATATATATATATATATATATATATATATATATATATATATATTTAATAATTATATATCAAAATTTGGTTCTTCATCTTCAACTCTGATCGTTCATATTCCATTCAGCAAAAGTTTTATACATTCGTTCATAAGCATATGTTGAAAATTTTATTTTATTGAAATACTGGTAATTTTTTCAGTTCTTAGTAAAATCACTAGAATTAGTATTTCAATCGGTACCTTAGATTTACGAACCTAATTGCCTTCAATCACTTCCAATATTGATCGTATCGATATCAACTTAAATCATACCTTGTACCAAATTCCTGTTATGGGTGCGCCACAAGATGAAGGTTTATTGAGGTACCACTTGAAATGCTCGGCATTCAGTATGTTGAAGGAAAAGACAGGTCCTCCCATTTCGGTTAATCCATAACTCTGGATAGTGATAACGTTTGGTAAACGTTTACGCATTTTTTCAATAATTGCAGTTGGCAAAGTTGAGCCACCGGTTAGCACAAGCTTCAGTGAAGAAATATCCACATTTCGAGGAATATCTGAATCAGCAATAGCAGCAATTTGGAAAACGGAAGCGAAAATGAAGACTATCTGAAAAATGATTACTATATTACCTTGAAAATAAGAAAATATGAGGCAAGTGATTGTATATATATATATATATATATATATATATATATATATATATATATATATATATATATATATATATATATATATACTTATATAACTTTTTGATAATTATTAGCAATAACAGGCTTGGTGAATCTCAAAAAACTCGATTTTATTAAAAAGTTGACGTTTCGCCACGACATTCGTGGCTTTATCAAAACTTTCGAAAAAATTAATTAAATTGAAATTTCTTTGACATTTATTGATTTGAAAAACTTTGAATAGAAAGACTACTATGTTTCATCAAAATTTTTCGGCTGTGATCGTTCTCTGTTATTTATTACGTGCTATTCAGTCCAATATTAACATTCAAATCTGTTATAATTAGATGGTAAGGAAAACCATAATAAAAACTAAATAGCACGTAATTAATAACAGAAGACGGCCACAGCCGTAATAAAAAAATTTTGAAAAAAAGATAAATAGTACCCTATTCTTTGACTTATCAAAATCAAAATAATTAGAATCTATTTCGAACATTACGTGGGTAAAGGTTTCTGTGGTTTCACTTACCATCTAATAATAACAGATTTGAATGTTAATATTGGACTGAATAGCACGTAATAAATAACAGAGAACGCCCACAGTCGAAAAATTTTGATGAAACATAGTAGTCTTTCTATTCAAATTTTTTCCAATCAATAAATGTCAAAGAAATTTCAATTTTTTCAAAAGTATTGATAAAGCCACGAATGTCGTGGCGAAACGTCAACTTTTTAATAAAATCGAGTTTTTTGAGATTCATCAAGTCTGTTATTGCTAATAATTATCAAAAAGTTAAAAATAGTTCACAGGCAACAACAATTCAACTAAATAATATATATATATATATATATATATATATATATATATATATATATATATATATATATATATATATATGAATGGTTTTCTAAGATCCAGCGTTCCGCAGACTTACGGTATAGTAGCAAAGTCCTTATTAATGCTAGGTATACTATTTCACCTACCGTAGGTGAAAAGGGAATTCACTATTCCCATCAAGGGTTCCTTTGGGCGTGTCCAGAAGTCGAAATACATCAAAATTGACTCTGAAAACGTGATCGCAGCATACCTGCCGTTTTGATATCTTAAAATATATAATTTTTTTCATGTAAAAACTTGATGGCAGACACTTCTTCCGGTTCCTACTATAATTTATAGAATTTCAAAGCTGCGAAAATTTTGACAACTTTGCGTTATTTCAGCAAAGCTAAAAATGATGTATGTCATTTATATTATTATTACATACACATATTCAAAAAAACCAGACATATCGTTTCTGACATACAGGCAGACACATAATACTTTTTCAGTCGGGCTAATAGTAGGAACCAAAAGAAGTGGCTTCCATTAAATTTTTACATAAAAAACATATATTTTTTTAAGATATTAAAATGGCAGCCATTCTGCGATCAGGTTTTCGAGTCAATCTTGATGTCTTTCGACTTCTTCTGCACTTCGAGGAATACGGCACCCAAAAAACCCCACGAAATGGAGTTAGAGGATTAAAAATTTCTGTGTGGATTAGACTGATGTGAGGAAAGTACTTTTTGTTGTTATTCCTTTACTGTAACAGCCGCCATTTTCATGTAAACAGTACTTTTTTCAGTAGTTTTTGAGGTTATGCGCGCTGCAACAATTTCAGCAGATTGAGTTAGAGGATTGAAAAAGGTATTGTATTGAGTTGATGTTATGGAATTATCTTTTGGGGGTTTCAATTATTTTCTTCAATTGCTGCAATTTAATGTAGAGATTTCATGTTTCTTCATTGTTTTTAAAGTTTTCTCACCTTCGGATTCCTAGCAAATAATAATAATAATAATAATAATAATAATAATAATAATAATAATAATAATAATAATAATAATAATAATAATAATAATAATAATAATAATAATAATAATAATAATAATAATAATAATAATAATAATAATAATAATAATAATAATAATAATAATAATAATAATAATAATAATAATAATAATAATAATAATAATAATATTAATATTAATAATAATAATAATAATAATAATAATAATAACGACTTAATTTTTCACAATGTACAATTTCGATTCATCCTGTTATGATTATACAAGTCCAACACTGTGAAAAAAGGGCGAAGTCCAGGTTTGAACCGCTTCTAGAGTAGTTTATCCTGCTCCACCAAATCGAGTAGGTTGAAATTTCTATAAAAAACGAGTGGATAACCTTAGCGGCAGAGCTCGGCTGCTTATACGTAGTTATGGAAGTTGAAGGTTATAATAGAAAATGTCGAGAAATTTTTTCTGTATTCTAATTGTTAATGAATTTATGAAACAAAAAAAAACTATTATGAATTCAAACAAACTTCTCTATCCGAAATAAATGAATTAAAAATCATATACACCAAATTACATTTGTATAATATCTCATAATACATAAGCCTATTTATTCAATTAAATTTCAACAAAATATTCTATAATTGATCTAGCATGAGGAATATCATATTTTCATATGGATAATTTGAATTGAGTGATAATTAATCTCATGAAAACTAAAATTACTACCTGTATATCATATTTTACAGTAGTATTTACTGATACAGCAGTTCACGTCTTCAGGCAGATTGTCTGAAACCTCAATAAGAAAATTATATATAACAATAAATATTTTCATGAAAGTACAGAAAATATATTCATTGAACAAAGTTCTTAATACCTATATAACAAATGATTAAGTTCATCAAAGTTATGTGAAGATCTATTATGGATTAATATTGTCAAAGAACTGACCATATGCTGAAAAAATAACAAACAACTATTTCGCTCACTGAATACGAGGTTATTAGAAGACCGTCTTCTTGTTCAGTACTTAAATCTGCAAGGATAATATTAAGAACTGTGGAAAAATAAAATTTATCTAATAAAAAATTTTATGGGTACTCATGTTATTGCCTGCAACATAAATTTTCTGCATTTCTAGTCATTGCTTTTGGTATTGCTTGATAGAACTATACTTTCTTGAATGGAATTGGCATTTACTTGGTGAAAGTTCATATTCATAACTTTATAAAGAAATAAAAAACTAACTTTTCACAGGTTGAAATAAAAATCTATTGAGTAAACGCGTTTCGTCATAACATTGACTTCTTAATAATGGCTTTTTGGCAAAGTGGTATTTCAAGTTATTACTAAGAAGTGCACTCAATTCACAGAACATGTGGTTTTTCAACAAGTGTTTAAAAAATCAAGTGTTTCCTAAATATATGAAATTGAAAACCAACAACAGTATTCCAGCCGCTGAAGCAATAATCCAAGGACAGAAGAAATGGATCAAAGAAGAAATGAAACAACTTTACAGAAAACGGAATACTTCTTATGTCTTTGTTAAGGTAATTCATTCAGAGTTATTATATAGTCTACACTCTGTTGAATTTGATATTTTAGATTTTGAAATTAGGTATAAAATCAATAGAATAATTCATAAAAAGGTTTGCAAACAAAAACAGAAATTAGAAAATCTTATAAACCAGAAACCAATTATTATCAAAACGAAAGAACAATCCAAATTCACAGACCATAAGTTTTTTGATCGTTTCATTAATTTATCAAATACGAATTTTTCAGTTGAGGAATTACATTTGTTACAGAAAGGTTTTAAACATAATATTCAGACTGCTCATTCCATTCCCAAATGTGAATTATTAGGAGTAGAATCCGAACTAATTCTCAAAAACGCAAGTTCTGCAATAAAACATCAAGCAGCTAATATCATAAAGAAACAATCTCTAGGTTTTAAATATAATCATTCAGAAACTGCCATTATAAAATCAATAAAAAATAAATCGGAATTTAATAGAACTATATTTACAAAAGCTGATAAAGGTAATACGGTAGTAGCGTTAAATCAAGAAACCTATTTATCCAAAATTAAGAATTCTTAAACTGTGGTAATTATACAATTTTAAATAAAGATCCAACAACGAAATTTTCGAAAATTATCAAAATTGCTATTAATGAATCAAAGTCAATAATTAGTGTAGTAGTTTCATATATAACAGCTCCAGCCGTTAAATTATCAAAATTTTTGATTGACGTAATTAAGAAATATACGAAATTTGAACCCAAGTACGCCATTAAAAATTCAAACGAGTTGATCAAAAACATTCAAAATATTGTATTACCTCACAATTCAAAATTATTTTCTTTAGACGTGAACAATCTGTTTCCTAGCACTCCGCCTAATGAAACTGTAAATTTAATCAATTTTCTTATTTCTAATAATGTTCATCCACTTATACAGTCAGATATTACTCATTTACTGGAAATTTGTTTAGAACAAAATTATTTCAGTTTCAACAACGTGTGTTATAGTAATGAGGAAGGTATGATTATGGGAAATTCGTTAAGCCCTTTGCTATCAGAAATCTTTATGGATAATTTAGAGAAAACTATACTGAACCACTTCAGCAGTAAATACTTTCTTTATTGGTATAGATACGTTGATGACGTCATTGTTTGCTACACTGGTACAGATAGACAATTGGATAATTTCATTACTTATATTAATTCCATACACCCTCGTATTAAATTTTCTCTAGAAACTGAAATGAATAATTCTATTAATTACTTAGATTTAACTATTACCAGAAAAAGCAACAAACACGAATTTTCAATTTTTCACAAACCTTCTCATACAGATATTACAATTCATAACTCATCACTACACCCTTTTCCACACAAATTAGCGGCTTATCATAGTATGATTCATAGACTTTTCAAAATTCCGTTGTCCGAAGCTAATTTTCGGAAGGAATTGCATATAATTAAACAAATGGCAGTAAATAATGGTTATTCACCTAATATGATTGACAGCCTCATTCAGAGGAAAAAATACAAAATGGCAATTTCAGAAATTTACCCACTTATATCCGAAAAAAGTAGAGTATTTAGCAGTTTAACATACTTGGGCAAAACTTCCGAAAACCTGAAATTGTTTTTTCAAAAACAAAGTTTCAAAATTTCATATAAAGCCAATAATAGCATTGGAAAATTGATTAAAAACAACAAATCAAAAATTCATAGAGATGAACGTACTGGTGTTTATAAACTCGACTGTAACGATTGTGAAAAATTCTATATAGGACGTACAATTAGAAATTTCAAAACTCGAATACACGAACACCAACGTAGCTATATTAAGCAGAAAACTGATTCTAATTATGCGTGTCATCTTATTCAAGAAAACCATACCTATAATCACAATTATAATATATTACAATTTGAAAATAGTCTCCATAAAACCAACTGTTGGGAATCCCTATACATAAATAAATATAAAAATTCCGGAAATTTAGTTAACGACCAGATTGAAGTAAACCCTTCTCCTCTCCTTAATCGTTCAATGTAGGTACCTACTAATAGCTCAGAATGAATTGCTTATTGTTATTTAGTTTCTCTAGGAACCTCTCTGTTATATTCAATTTTCGTATAAATAGATTGTTTTCTAATACCATAGTTTAGTACGAGATGAAGTCAATGTTATGACGAAACGCGTTTACTCAATAGATTTTTATTTCAACCTGTGAAAAGTTAGTTTTTTATTTCTTTATAAAACTATACTTTCTACTCGATTTCGAGAGTTTCAATCAGAAATAATGAAAGATTTGATTAATTACTCCTCCTCGAGAGATCAACACTGATGATATTTGATAATATCGAAAGACATTCTTCTATTTTTAAATTGAAGCCATTTCAATATTTCTATTTATGTATCATAAACGTTGTTTAATGATTTTTTATTATCAAATCACCTACTTGTCCTCTTCAAAAGTTTCAAACCTTCAATAATGAAGTCTTTACTGTTTTATTTTATTGAAACAACATCCACCTCGCCCTTCCGTCAAATTGACGGAATTCGTTACACAGAATGTAACTTGGAATATAAAATGAATTGTTTGAATAATCAAGATTCTTAAAAAAAAATCGTATTTCATGGAAATTCCACGCAAGTAAAAGCACTAATTATGAGGAATTAATTAACTCACTTTGTATTTCTCGATCAGCGTCCATAGTTTATTCACTTCAAAATTGTTTACCACCACCCTTGACGTTCCATTTCGTGATGAACTGATAAGTAGTAATGTATATGAAATCCAATTCATCTGAGTAAAACTAATGGCGATTGGAATGCTTGGAACCCTGAAAAACGTGGGAAAAGTAACAAACTCCTGCTTCACCTATCAAAAAACTGGATCATGTTTTTATATAATCATTAAATTAATCAACACATTGAAATATTTTTTTAAATCTCGTTGGATCTACTGTTTAACGCAGGTTCCGAAAACTAGGTATATTACTCAACATAATTCATATTCAACAAAATCACTTTAGTTTTAGATCGATAGATAATCTACTGTGGCAATCGAATCCACGAACTACGCAATCGAAAACGACATAGCGTCGGGTATATCTCTCGGACATGAAGTCTTCCTGATTGGAATATAATGTATAGGTAGTGGATGTTATTCATGTTAATTATTTTTAAAATAACCAGTATTCAACAAATATAATTTTTTTGCCTTCAGAACATATTTTAAAAGTATCTTAGAAAAAAGAAACGTCACTTTTCTTCACTGCAGATCTATATATATATATATATATATATATATATATATATATATATATATATATATATATATATATATATATATATATATATATATATATATATATATATATATATATATATATATATATATATATATATATATATATATATATATATATATATATATATATATATATATATATATATATATATATATATATATATTATACAGGGCTATTCAAATTCGAGTCTATGGATGAGGATTTCGATAACGGTAAGAGATAAAGGGATGATTAAATGGGGGCAAAGTACCATATATCAGAGATCAATTATATGGATTTAAAAAATCTGATCTATCTTCTTTAGTTTTGGACTTGTACAGGAAAAATCGAAATTTTCGAAATTTTTCTTTGCCTATAATTGAATTTTTTTGAATGCCAAGAGTCATGTTTCATATTGTATCATTTTCATCTGAATTACAGAGTTTTTTGGAATTATTGAACTATTGCCAGTAAAATTTCCAATTTTTTTAAAATTCCTGCTGTAATTTTAAAAAAA
This sequence comes from Cynegetis impunctata, assembly GCA_030704885.1. Lineage (NCBI taxonomy): Eukaryota > Metazoa > Arthropoda > Insecta > Coleoptera > Coccinellidae > Cynegetis > Cynegetis impunctata. The sequence goes on from JARQZK010003616.1 coordinate 463,946, forward strand.
TATCATAGAACAAGGTATAGAATGCCTAGTATTAGTTCAATATTTCTCAAACACTTTATGATTTAGATAGAAATAAAACGCCAATATGAAACATGACTCTTGGCATTTGAAAAAATGCAATGAAAAATACAGGTCCGTATTCGAAAATGAAAAGTTGAGGGTGGCCGGCCCAATGTGTGCGATATCATGTATATACATTTTATTCATATATATATATATATATATATATATATATATATATTTAGTTATATATATATATATATCAATATTTTTATTTAAATATATTTATATATATATATAAATATATATATATATATATATATATATATATATATATATATATATATATATATATATATATATCTATAATATATATATATATATATATATATATATATATATATATATACATAATCTCTTGATAATTATTAGCAATAACAGGCTTGTTGAATCTTAAAAAGTTTTGATAAAGCCACGAATGTCGTGACGAAACGTCAACTTTTTAATAAAATCGAGTTTTTTAAGATTCAACAAGCCTGTTATTGCTAATAATTATCAAGAGATTAGAAATAGTTCACAGGCAACAACAATTCGAATAAATATATATATATATATATATATATATATATATATATATTTTATTATAAATTTAGATAGACTACAAAAATTTGATATGGAAAAGTGTCAAAATTTGAAAAATCTCCTCGTAAAATAAAAAGATATAGGCAAAAGAGGAATTTCGAAATTTTCGATTTTTCCTATATAACTCCAGAACTAAAGAAGCTAAGTCAGATTTTTTAAATTCATATATTTAATCTCTGAAATACGCTACTTTGCCCCCATTCAACAAACCCTCTATCTCTTACCGTTATCGAAACCTTCATGCATAGACTCGAATTTGAATAGCTCTGTATATATATATATATATATATATATATATATATATATATATATATATATATATATATATATATATATATATATATATATATATATATATATATATATATATATATATATATATATATATATATATATATGTGTGTGTGTGTGTATGTAATAAAGTATCATCTAATTTTTATTTTCAAAAAGAATTGAATTCAGTTTCAACGATTGTGAAGAGGAAATTTAATTTGTCAATGATTTAAACATTTCCAAAATCGCAAATATCTCTGCCTTCATACCTTTTTTCAAATTATCCGGACATTCTGAATGAATACCATAATATCTTAATATATCTGAACCAAATATTTCTAAATATATCAGATACGCTGTATTATTAACAAGGTGTTGGTCAACACCGAGAGTTGATTATGGAGATGAAGTTTTGCATAAAAAACTATTTTTAGTAATTAGTTTAAACATGAAAATCATCTAATAGGTAGAAACAAAAATGGAATAAAGAAAACTATAACAATAAAAGTGTTGTCTGAATATAACATTCAAAATAAAAATAAAAGTTATGAGAAGATTTGGATACTCGACTTTCCTAAAAGGCTATAGTTGGTTGGACATATGTATGTCTACGAAATACAAAAGTGTTATGTGAATTTTTCTTGAAGAATCTTCAGCAAATGCAACAAGATTTTTCTTTAGTTTGATAGAATAGAATTTAGTGTTATGAAAGAGATCAGCTGTGTCAGCTAAATGTTTAGGTCACAATTGGAACCATGTTCGAATCCTCAGTGAGGATGACGTAAATAATGATATTAGGTATTTAAAAATATAATTGATAATTTTTTTCGTATAATTTTCAACCGATCAGAACGATCAATTTAGTTGAGTTACTTACCTTGTATAATTTCGATAATACCTGATTATACATAGAGTAGCTCTACCAATCGAAAACTAACAGGACCGTCAAATTTTTACGTTTATCAATAACTGTTCAAAAAAAAGTCTATTCGGAGATTTCTACTTGATTTACTCAATAAATAATCGTATCAAATACAATACGTACTTCAAAATAACTACGGTTATACATCTCAAACTTCCTGCATAATTACAAATCGTGTCAGTTTGACAGAATATTTAAACTGTCAAACTGACACTCTTTGTAATTATGCAACAAGTTATCGATGTATAACATGATTATTTTGAAGTACTTATAGTATTGCTACTGATTATATAAATCATGTATGAATAAGTCGATAGAATCCGTGAATTTTGCATAACTGCCGCGTATTGATAAGTGAATATACCGTTGACGACGTGATATAATCGTTTTGGTGTTTCGCCTCGTGTCAAAATGTGAATGTTTTCATATTGACGGTGTTTTGACGTTAGTCAATAAAAATTAATTGTTTTTTATTCGTTATATAATCGTAACAAATACCACTCGAGCAATCGAAAATAGTCGATTATATTGACCTCGTCACTCGACGTATTTTCTTAAAACACCACTCGAGCTGCGCTCTCGTGGTGTTTCGCAAAATACGTCTCGTGGCTCGGAAGTATAATCGATTATTTTCGATGCTCTTGTGATATTATAACTGATTATACATTATATAGCTTTACTTGTAAATTGGATTGTGAAAATGTATCAAGCCTTTTGGAATCGGCGTTAAACTGTAATCCAATGAAACATGAAAATCATATTGTCATTGAATAAAACGACTTGAACTCACGGTGATCTACTCAGAAGTGTGAGATGTGAAATACATATTCCTTTAGTAACTCCAGTCGTTCCGCTGCCAAAGAAGATGATTGCAGTGTCTTTATTTGATTCAAGCTTAACAGGTTCGAAATTACTGATATCTTCTGCAGAAGCTTTCAGGAATTCTGTGTATGAAGTATAACCGTTGACATTTTCACCAATTACAACCAATTTTATATTCAATTTAGCAATATTGAGACTGTTCACCATATTTTCGTGTATATGATCATCCACAAATATTATCTTTGGAGTTACCTTAAGTAACATATTAGATTTATCTTCTGCTGTTACTGCTGGATCTAGTGCCACAACTTTATACCCAAGAAATAAACTAGCAATATATGGTACACATGAGTGTTTGTGATTTTCCAGACAAAGACCAACTATATCACCATCTGATAGATTTTGTTTTTTCAGGTTTAAGGCTACTCTGATACATAAATCAAGAAGATCGGCGTATGTCTGCGACTCATCAGTTGCCACCACATACTGAAACAAATTAGATTTCAAATGAATTTCCAAAGTTTTTTCGATTTTGTACTAATTCATTTTAAAATTACCCGTTCTTGTTGAATGGACAATGAAAATTTCTTCAAAACACTAACTGAAACCAGAGTTTGAATCTCTCGAATCAACTATAAACACGGATAACCTGAAGTCAATAAAAATCACAACACCTTCTGCAGGAATCATTGAAAACCCACAATATGTACATCACGAAAAATGTAAAGCATATCTAAAAATTTTGACCGCAAGTTGGCAGAAATTTTGGAATTTTTTTCACATTGTTTCCGGACTTCGGAAAAGGTTGCAAAATGAGATTTGTTCCTTTATATATGTAGCATTCACTTAACTGAACTTTGAAAACTTTTGGAATTATTCTTAAATTTTCTATTTTCAATGTCTTAACTGACTGTATTTATAATAAGGAAGTAATAGAACAGAGCAATCTGCCACTGCATCGACATCCATATTGTCGATTTTTTTTTCAATTTGATACTGACAGAACATTCGTTTGAAAATCAGTCAGTGCTGTCAATGAACAGATATGTAAATCTGTCAGACAGGTTATTTCCGTCGGATTGCTCAACATTAGACAGAACTGGATTGGCTAAAATATAATACACAATTCGAGAGGCATTAGTCTTGACAACTCTCGGACTATTTTGGCAGCCCCCGCTATCGCTCTAGCGCAAATAATAAATAAATAATAATATTTAGGTACCTCTTGCTCCCCTCGTAATGTAAACTATTCGTAAAATGTTTCAGGTATTCTGTAACGAAACGTTAAGAGAGATTGAATAAAGTTGAATCAATTCCATATATCAAATGAAGTGAGCTACGAAAATTCTTCAAAAATTTAAAAATTATATCAGACAATTTTCCATGGGAGCTGGTTATATCTCTTCCGCGACGCACAATCTGCATTCGCAATGCACAGTGAATCATCAAGTCACCCCGACTCAAAAGCTGCATACAGCTGTTCAGATCTTACTAGATCTCTTTAGTGCAGTTTAGATCACTGTGTTAGTATGCTCTGGAATGCCATAGGCCACTGTTGACATATTCATGTCAGGAAGTATTTGTTCTAGAGACAGAATTCTGCATTTTCTATATAAACAGTAAATTTTTGGTTTGCAATATCTTTGGCGGAGGGTGCTATGGGTTGTTTGAATAAGAAATATGTTAATTTACTCCGAATCAAATAAGCTGCACTGAGGAGTACTACATTAACAATATCCGGTATGCAAACGACACCATACTTATTGCCGAAACAATGGAAGATTTACAGAGCCTTGTTGATCAAGTAGTGACGAGCAGCGAGGAGAGCGGACTTACCTTAAACATCAAAAAGACCAAATTTATGACAATTACAAAATCAGTTCAACAACAGGAAAACCTATGGATCAATGGAGAACTAGTTGAGAAAGTCAGTAAGTACAAATACTTAGGAACAACTGTCAATGAGGATAATTAGTACACCGAGGAAATTAAATCAAGGATTGGACAAGCCAGAACTATATTTAACAGGATGAGAAATGTGTTATGCAGTAGAGATCTTAACTTATGCCTCAGAGTCAGAATATTGAGATGCTATATTTTCTCGGTGTTACTGTATGGGATGGAATCCTAGACGTTGAAGAAGAATATAAGTGACCGACTGGAGGCATTTGAGATGTGGTCATATAGAAGGATCTTGAGAATAAGTTGGGTGGACATGGTGACAAATGAGGAGGTACTGGGAAGAATGAGAAAGGAAAAAGAAATATTAAACACAATTAAAATAAAGAAGCTGCAATATCTGGACCACGTGATGAGGGGAGAAAAATATGTATTGTTGCAGAATATTGTGCAGGGAAAAATACAGGGAAGAAGAAGTAGAGGAAGAAGACGCATTTCCTGGTTAAATAACCTGAGAAAATGGTACAACTGTAGTTCCGTTGAGTTGTTTAGAGCTGCAGCATCAAAAGTGAGAATAGCTATGATGATAGCCAACCTTCTAAGAGGAGATGGCACTTGAAGAAGAAGAGGAGTACTAATAAGATCGAAACAGCTGTATGCAGATTTTGATTCGATGTGACTTGACGTTTTCTCTAATTCACTGTTGATTTCTTGTCGCGGAATATATAACCAGCTCCCTTGCATAATTATTTCATAATTTTTGAATTATTGAAGAATTTTCCTTGTTAACTTTAAGTTAGCGATTCCGTAAAGCTATTGTTATCATTGGATACATCCAATATAACTAATACTCCCATAGACGAGACCGCCTTCGATTAAAAAAATAAATAAACGTATGAATTCAGATCGGATTATATGAACTGAGATGAGATGAAATGAGATGAGATGAATGAATGTAAGAATGAACGAATAGGATATAAATGACTTCTTCATCTCTAGCACTCACAAAGTTTCATTTCGTACATTGTCACTTCGTTTTCCTTTCGATTCGATTAAATACTATTCAAGAATGAATTTCCGTTAAACATTTAAAGACAAATTTCTTACCTGAGCTATATTGTTAGCATTCCGTTTCATTCCATGATAAATTTCGTATCCTAATCCAACTTCGGGTTCTGATGGTCCATCAGGCATTTTTATTATGTAGGGGTGATCATCATCACTATCTGAAATATAAATTTTTTTGGAAATCAAAGAAGCAAATATACAAAATGAATTTATATCAGGCATTATGAAGAATTGATTATATCACATATATATATTATATATATATATATATATATATATATATATATATATATATATATATATATATATATATATATATATATATATATATATATATATAATTACTTCACGTGAAAATATAATCATTAGCCGTCGATCGGTAATATATATTCATTTTCAGGTAGTTTACGAAACCGGTAGCTGTCACAATTGAAGTTCGCATTTCGTATTTTCGTAAATTTCAATGTCGAAATGAATGAATTCCAAAAACGCATTTAGCGACTATTTCACAATAATATAAGTATGGAAAATGGTTAAAAATGCAGATTATACGGAATACGAGGTAGGTAATTTCGAATATTCATTGGAAAATTCAATTTCAGTTCTATTCGACGAGGTTATGTTTACCTTATCTACTACGACAATAATTTAAATTTCGATATTTACAAGGTACAAGTTACATTTAATCCAATTCCAGGTGAGTTTTTCACGTGAAAAGCCTTTATTTATCGTCGATCGATAATGTTGATTATTTTTCAAGTAATTTTCAAGTGGAAACTTGCAGAAAATACGTCATTAAAAACTTCGTAATTCTAGCCACTGCAGTAGTGAAACGAAAGAAGTAATTGGCGACTCTTATTTGGAAATATGAATTCGAAATATTGTTTAGAGTAGCAAATTATTACGAATACAAGTAAACTGTTTGAGATATTTATTGGAAATTGCAAATTTCGACATATACTAAGAAGTTAACCTGTACGTAAATATAATACCTATGTAAATATGCTCCGCCATTCACAGGCATTTCGTGAAGAGGCTATAAGGTAAGTTAATGTAATATTACTTATAATATCAACGTTATTATTAACTCTTTCATTATTCATTTTAGCGAAGAAACAATAATATAATCTCAAGTGAGGTTATAACCTCACAACAACAATAACAATTTAATTTCAAATAAATTACGAAGGAAAATTGAGGAATAACCATAAAAATTACCCAGTTTGGTAAATCAGATTAATATAGTCGACAGTTCACGTAAGAAAAATTCAGGAGAATGAAAATACCAAAGAAAATGGAAGTAGTTATATTCCGATTGACTCTGTTCATTCTACAGTGAAAACTTGCACAGGGTATGGATATTTGCCATGGAAAGTGCTAAAATAATGGTTGGACGATATTATTTGTTTGAATACGTATGAATTCATTTTCGATAATTCTTGCATAGCGAAAATGTAAAGTTGGATACTTTCAAATTTACTCGAACAAGGTAAGTTTGCATGTACTATTATCAAGAGGAATGTCTGGGTTGTTTACGACATTCATATTGCCTAATTAAGTTTCAATCAATGCTCCACTTCACAAATATCGTTGATATATCATTGAATATTATTCGAACCACTATGTCTAATGATCTGGTGGTAAATTTCAAGTAAGCGATAACTGAGTTTACACAGATGTGTGATGGAATCCTCTAAATCATGTGCTTTAATTAATAATTGTTCAATATTAGTTAATTTTCTGCCAAGCAATATGAATTTTCTATATATTTTGTGGTTTTCAAACTAAGAACTTGATATTTTCAGATAATCTGTGACTTTGGTTGGAAGGAATAGAATGAAAATGTGTCAAATTTGTCTTAACTAATAAAAAAATACAAGAAGCAGTTATGAGTACCAGTTCAAATGTATCGAATGGATTCAAGAGTAATATATGATTCTTATAAATATCTTTATTCGCTCCTGATATTCCGTAAATGATGAGAAAAAAACAAAGTTACTCGGTCAAGGTAGGTTTCGAAGTACCATTCATTAAATGAATGTGTACGTTGTTTACGACATTTATATTACCTTATTAAGTCTAAATTGATGCTACATTTCATAAATACTGCTGTTAATTTAGTGAAAATATTAAATGTATTGAATTTGAATCAATTTTTAGGAAAGCGATATCTGTGGTTATTAAGAAATGAAATGATATTGATGGCTTTTGCATTTATAGATGGATATTACAACAATGAGCTTTCATTTAATGTAATATATTCATCAAGAGGAAGATAATTTATAGTGTGAGAATACAGAGACCATCAATATGAGATCTGTAATGAGGATTGTTTCAATTATTTGATTTACTAGCTTCAGCTAATTGTGAATGTTTAATTAACAATTCCAGTTTAGTGAACGTCGTAGTATGTCAGTTTTATTAAAATTCATGCATGAATAGATAATGCTCAACTGAATTTAAAAGTAATGATTGAGTATAGTTTAAAGTTACTTGGTGAAGATAGGTTTCCAAGTACCATTAATTAAATGAATGTGTATGATGTTTACGACATTTATATTACCTTATTAAGTCTAAATTAATGCTACACTTTATAAATATTGCTGATATTCCAGTGAAAATATTAAATATATTGAATTTGAATCAATTTTTAGGAAAGCAATAAGTGTGATTGAAAGAATTCGAAATTGCATTATAGATTATTTTTCATTGAATATTATTTGAAATTTTGGAGCATTTACACTTTTGTTCATGTGTTTTATTCTACACAACTATTCAAGCTTTGTGTGAAATGTAGACTAGGGGTGATTTTTCATGTATTTATATGTGTGTTCTTATTTGGCAATATTCAAATTGATCTATTATCCATTATGTTTTCCTTACTACTCTGTTTCAATAAATATCCTTCTCTAATTATATTTTCTATTCT
>JARQZK010003616.1:477500-540000 GCA_030704885.1 Cynegetis impunctata
AGATCGACCATAGACTTTGAGAAAACATAGAATGATGAGATTTCAAGCTTTTTGAAAAACCTTAGGCGTAACATGAGTTGGGTTATAGGTGGATCTATATTTTTATAATTCAATTATTTCGTGGATTTATATTTTTTATTTTTCGAGGATATATATTATTTATCATGGATCTATATTATCGAAGGTTCTATATTTTTCATGGATCTATTTTTTCATAGTTCAATTTCTTTCATGGATCTGTATTTCTCAAGTTTAATTTTTTCATGAATCTATATTTTTAATGGATCTACATTTTCATTGATCTATATTTTCCATGGATCTATATTTTCATTGATCTATATTTTTCATGGATCTATATTTTTCATGGATCTATATTTTCATTGATCTATATTTTTCATGGATCTATATTTTCCAAGTTCTATTTTTTCATGGATGTATATTTTCCAAGTTCTATTTTTTCAAAGTTCTATATTTTCATGGATCTATTTAATAGGCGGGGGAGCCTCTCACTAAAAAAACCAAAATATAAGTTGATTCTCTGGAATGAGAAATATCGCCCGAAAAACTTACACGTGTTGAAACATCTGGCAAACATCCTGAAAAATCAGCAGGTGAAGATATTCGTTTCCAAGTGGCTGGTTGAGGCCTCGGTAGACCAGCGGTAAGGTGAACTGCCTTATACCGTTTGTAAACCGAAGATTGTGGGTTCGAGTCCCACCTCGCTCTTGGGTGTTGTGTATGTCCGGAATTTAGTGGTTATTTAAGATTGAAATTTGTTGGGTAATGTACATAGTTTACAAGCCCATTGGCCGTTCGGAACCGGCGTTAAACTGTAGGTCCCTCGAGTTAAAAAAAGTGGCTGGTGAGTATTTATTTGATTTATAACTGAGTAAAATAAAATGTTAGGAATGAAATTCACAAAAAGATAATTCAGGAATTCTACAAATAAGATGTATGCCTAGGCAGAAGAGAACTCATTTGTTTTTTTGTGTCTAATGTCGAGACGGAAGCTCATGAAGATTAAAGAAGAAATAATGAAGCTTCATGCAAAACTTGAAATAGACATAACTAAAAAGTTCTTCAGACAAATAAAATGTATCAAGGACGAAATTGTGAAACAACAGAGAGAAATTCTACATCAACTAGAATATAAAACATCATCAAAAGCAAATAACAGGAACACTAGCCACATACACCAACACTGCACGTATCAAATCAAGTCCAACTGAAGATTTAGTAGTCAAATCGAGATATAAACAAGATTAGTAGCAAAACAAGGAGTTGATTGAAACAAAAAATTGACCCTAGGGAACTGGCTGTTGCTGTGGAAAATATTAAAGGGGCTAGAAGAGGAGCTGTTGTTATAAACTGTGGAAATGAGAACAAGAAGTTGAAAAAGACCTCGAGAATTATAATGTAGAAGAAGGGTTACAAAAGGACCCTTAAATAATAATCAGAGGAGTGGAAAAAAATATATGAAAGAATCAGGGTTTCTGCATATATTGAAAGGCATTGAAAAACAAAATGATTCGATCTCATCATGGCAATATCGTACTCGGTGTAAAGAATGTTTCATTGAAAGAAAAAATTTGTAGAGAAGGAAGGCTAAACTTAGGATGGAGGAGATGCATGGTGCAAGAGTGTTTCTCAATATAGTAAGATTCTTTGAATGCATAAGATACTACCATATGGCAACAAGGTATGAATATACTGAAACTTGTTTTAAATGTGCTGGACCCCATAAAACAAATCAATACTTCCTGATAATATATCTTGATGATTGCTTTCCGTAAAAATAAACAAAAAAAAAGTTTGTATGATGAAACTGTACAAAGACAGAAAAGTATATTGGATGTTTCACTTACACTTAGCAGAATAGACTGAATATTTGAAAAAGAGCATGATGAAGCTACAGAAAGGTATGATAAAAAATGTAAGCCTCTCATGATAAAAATAGAGCATTATTACAAACAATAAATACCTAATACAAAGCAAAAAACTAATAAAATAAAAATAAATAAGGATCCATATTAATTGGCAAATCAAATGATTAATGTCTTTATTAATGCATAACAAATAACACCTATTGATCCAATTAATAAAAGATTAGCTTATGATGCAACAATATTTTTGCAGAAATTCAACAAACAATTAAAAAACTTGAAAATAAATATATGTAGTGCTTTGATAGACGAAATATCGGAAAACATTATCATATGGAGTGCTGGTGAAATATATAAACCATTGTGCCACATAGTTAATAACTCAATGAAATATAATATAATTTCTAAAAAAGATTCGATATTGTAATCTGTATAATTGAATTTTCAATTGAATGTTAGTTGATTAATAGTAATCAACATGAATATTTACAAGGCCGATCTACACAACTGCAATATTTCGGTATAATAATAATAATAATAATAATTTATTAACCCTTTAAGACGTTTGACAAATGTATAGGATAAGTCAATTACAAACAATTGCAAAATACAACAGCACTCAACAATTAAAATACAAACCGTAAAATGGAAAATCTATCTGAGAGTTACGAACAAAATAACAAATTAAGATTAAGGTATTTAGTGTAAAGTACAAAGTCAGTGCATTATCCAGCATAAACTCCTCCACGCCATAATAACCCTTGGATAGAAGCACTGTATTGTGACATTTTTAAAGTGGAATTTGGCTTAGATTTCGAAAATTTTCAGGTAGATGATTGTATAATTTAATTCCCTGATATATATGAAAGACATATTGGATACCTCGGAGGTGGTGAGTATGGGTCTGTTTTTGGATTTGTCAAAAGCCTTTGATTGTCTGGATTTAGAGATGCTCTTCAATAAATTGGAGAGCAAATGGTATCTGTTTATAAATATGGTCATGAGGTAGAATTGTAGACTATGTAGGTATGCTTAGGTGAACCACAGAGCAGCATAGCATTATTTTTCTAATCTACATCAACGATATCATAGATGTGATGCAGATAATACCAGCATGTTGATGAGAGCAAAGATGTGTCCAGATCTGATAAACTCAGCTGGAGATAATTTGTTGGCCTGCAACTGGTAATTATGGCAATATATTACTTTTGGTTTCAAAAATTTTGAAGTACTTTGTTTTGAATCTTTTCGTAATAAATACTTAGTTTTTCTCCGAAAGCAAATATTGTATATGCCATTTCTGAAATTATTTTGTTTTCACCTTGCAATCTTGAGTGAGTTTCTCAATTATGTCGCATAGAAAAGCTAACAAATGGTGGTGTTGTTAATTTGCAGTTCATGATAATTTTTATCATTTTGCTGTAAAAACAGAATTATTTCTTGACGTAAAGAAAAATTCCTGGGAAATTCAAATAGTTAATAGGTAAATAGAAATTGGAGCTACAACGGGTGGGCCACTTTCAGAAGCCTGGCGGGCCGCAGTTTGAGTATCGCTGCTCTAACTGAATCTGCAGAAGCTGTGAGGTTTGTCAATTTTTCAAAAACCACGAAAAAACAAGAAATATCTACGTAAAAATGGCGGCTCTTTTAAAAATTTAATCAAATTTCAATAGGATTATTCTGCCTCGGAAAACCTCGGAAACAGATAGTTTCTGCTCAGTTGGTGTGATGCGAACCACTGCAGATGTCAATATGTACCGAGAATGATAATATTTATATGGAAATCAGAAATAACTACTTGAAAATGTATATATATATATATATATATATATATATATATATATATATATATATATATATATATATATTATATATATATATATATATATATATATATATATATATATATATATATATATATATATATATATAGTTAAGTGAAACTAGGACATTCATTTGAAACTAATCAAACAAACCTCCTAGCGGAGCTGGTTACAAGAGTTCACGAAAGCATCGAAAGCAAATAAAGTAGACAGCATTGTTATTGATCTGAGATATTTTATCATTCGATCTTTTCTCTTCAATACAATGAGATTTAAATTTTAAAAACCATTTTATCGACTGTATTTATTCTTCTATGTATATATATATATATATATATATATATATATATATATATATATATATATATATATATATATATATATATATATATATATATATACATAGAAGAATAAATACAGTCGATAAAACGGTTTTTAAAATTCAAATCCCATTGTATTGAAGACAAAAGATCGAATGATAAAATATCCCAGATCAATAACAATGCTGTCTACTTTATTTGCTTTTCATTTCAAGTATTTTTTCCCCCAATTGTTCGATATTATGATAAATATTAAGTTTATCAACATCAGGGTCCTGAATCAATTCCAAGCTTTCCATATGAAGATGACTGACTCAACTGACTCTTCAGTTGACTCTGAAGAGTAGGCAGGTTGAGACTTCAGAGTTGACAGGAAGCAGTACGGTTAGTGGAGTAGGCAGGTTGAGACCACGGAATCGTATTGTTTCCGATTCCTCCTAATTCGAATCGTGGAGTAGGCAGATTGAGGCCACGATTCTGAATTATTCCCCTTCTAATTCTCCTGAAGATGGCTTCGCAAAAGGAGCCGAAACGTCGAGATTTTTCAAATCTTTTACGCGGTTCATTCCGTGAACCAAGTTTTTCTTATATATATATATATATATATATATATATATATATATATATATATATATATATATATATATATAAGATATATTAGATATACTTATATAAGGTTTATTGAAAATTTAGAAACTGTAATTTAGCACAGCGCAGTTTTTTTAATATGTTTTATAATTACAGAGTATAGATAAGTCGATTTTGTGAGAACAATTTATCAATTAGAACAAGTAGAATCTAATGAATTAACATATAAGTAATGCGCATTTTAATTATTTCTAAGAATCATCAAGTGTATCAACAATGAATAATCTCATAAATCAATAATAAATACATAAATTCATTTATAAATTTGGTAAACATTCACTTACTAAGTGAATCGACATCTTTATCTTTCAATTTATCACATAGTTTCTCTCTTCTTCTCTTCATACCAACTTAATTCTAAGACTTTATGAACTTTGCAATTATTTACGCAAGTAATGAATAATAGAACAAGCTTAGACATTCAGTTTTGGAGGTATTTTGGTTGAAATTTTCAAATATTATATGTTCGAAGCACTATATTTCATTTATTTCAAGTTAGTTGTTCGAATCTAATTTCTTGTATCAATGCGTAAGTAACTACGACAGACAGATAAGAGACTAGTTCTTCGACCTGCACGCGGACTTGTCCAGGAACACATTGTTAAATAATAACAATTAGCACCCTCTATTTCCATTCCGCTCTTCCATAAATCATTCGGTCTCGGCCATCCATACACTAGCACTTACAGGTATTCAATTCTATGATCTGGATGAAGTAGTATCTCCGTATCAAGCAGCCTGCTTTCCTTATATATACTGAAGGAATTAAACATGTGGCCCTTTCTTTCCTTTTTTTTCCAAATCGAATGAAAAAAAAAGGAATCAAATTTATATTATATATATATTTATATATATATATATATATATATAAATATATATATATATATATATATATATATATATATATATGTATATAAATATATATATATATATATATATAAATATATATATATATATATATATATAATATATATATATATATATATATATATATATGTATATATATATATATATATATATATATATATATATATATAATATAAATGTATGTTACTGTGAAATTCCCATCTTCGGTAAATTCTAAGATTTTCCGGTAAAACCTAATATTTACTAACTCTCAGTGGTAAAAGTCCGAATTGCTCTATGATCATCGTCCATTTCGAACTTTTACCACTATTCAGTCGGTAAATCCTAGGTTTTATCTTAGAGTCTCGGTGAATGTTGGAAAGTAGAGCTGTCTAGACGTTTTGGGCATATAGTCTGTTAATATCTTCACTCTGCAATCCACCGCTACTCGTGTAACCTCCCTTCGTAGCCTTAGTCAATCTCTTGACACGTTTGTACTTGCACTTTTATTCGACTTAAATAACTGATGACCTATGTCACGATTGAGAGACATATAGATTCAAAGATCGATAACGCCACTCAATCTCAAGATGTTCTTGTAACAATGCAGCCAATAACGAAAAGAATATAATCTGTTCTGTCGATGAGAAACAAAGCAAAGTTGAATTTGGAAAAACAAGCTGAAAAAATGAAAACCACTTCGGCTGATAAATATCCAAATATTAACATAAGACTGAAAGTACCTGACATTGACAGAGCTAAAACTGACCAGAAAAACATTATTGCAGTTGTGATTGATATAAATGACAACAAGTTTCACCAACTGGGTACCAAAATTGGAATATTGAAACAGCTTTATACACAGAATCAGTTTACCTCATGCTCTGAAGAAAAGTGAGTCTTCGAAAAATTGTTATTTGTTCATTAAAAATAACAAATAATAAAAAAAATACTGATTCACTCAGCTTAGCCAACGTGATCATTCTGTTTGTGATAAATTCTGTTTTTTTCACTCAGTTTTTACTATACCAAAAGTATTTTGTAATAAATTATGAAAATATGTGTGATTTACGTTGGAAAATCCTAGGTTTTACCGGTAAAACCTAGCTTTCACCAAACTTCTCGGTTTTACAGTAACATATATATCGATAAGGTAAACGTATATATATATATATATATATATATATATATAAATATATAAATATATATATATATATATATATATATATATATATATATATATATATATATATATATATATTTATATATATATATATATATATATATTTATATATATATATATATATATATATATATATATATATATATATATATATATATATATATATATATATATATATATATATATGTTACTGTAAAACCCAGAATATATATATATATATATATATATATATATATATATCAATCAAATCATGAAAAACATACTAGTCGACCATGGTCAATTTCATACATTACATAAAGTGAAAAAGGAAAATTCTTTAATAATTTAAAAAATTATCAAACAACTTTCCAAGGAAGCTGGTTATACGTATTCATATATATATACAGTTTATTGAAAATTAGGAAACTGTTATTTACCGCAGTATAGTGTTTCGAAAATATGTTATAGTTACTGAGTATGCGATTCAAAAGAATATTATATCGATTCAAATTATTCCTGAAAATCATCATGAGTATCAGTTTCACAACTCTATGTCAAAAATAAAAACTACTTATCACAACTGAATAATATGCATATTATTTAAATCATCAACAATAAATGCACAAACTAGTTTATATATTATTTCATAAACAGTTACTAGGTACTTAAGGTTTATTGAAAATTAGGAAAATGTACTTTACCGCAGTATAGTTTATCTCATATGTTTTATAGTTACTGAGTGAAGATAAGTCTATTCAAAATAACATTTTATCAATTAGAACAAGCAGAATCTAATAAATTAACGCATAAGTAATTCTAATTCTAATTATTTCTAAGAATCATCATGTGTATACACTGTTTTATTTCATGTTAAAAATAAAAACCACTATCCATGAACAACTAAATAATATGCAAATTATCTCAAACATCAACAATAAATACACAAATTAATTGATATATTTGTGTAAATATTTACTTACTGATTAAATCGACGTCTTTATCTTTCAATTTATCACAAAGTTTCACTCTTCCACTTTTCATCTCAACTTTATTCTAAGACGTTATGAACTTTGCACTTGTTCACGGAAGTATTGAATAATCGAACTACCTTAGTAAATCAGTTTTGTTGGAGGTATTTTCTTTGATGTTTGCAAATATTGTATCTTCAAAGCACGATAATTTATTTACTTCAAGTCAGTTATTCGAAAACAATTTCCAGTATCAATACATAAATAACTACGCCAGACAGATAGAAGACCAGTTCTTCGACCTGCACGCGTCCTTATTCACAAACCCAATGTTACATAATGACAATTAATTTCCTCTCTTTTCATTCACCTCATCTCCTCTCTTCCATAAATCATTCGGTCTCATTGTTTTTTTTCCTGGGCTATCATTAATAGTTAGTTGAGACAATCGAGTAATCAAGTCATTAAAAACTAGCACGCTATGCTCCAAAAAAACCTTGAGCAAAAGTATAGAGCAAGTAGCGCGACTTCAATGACAAAAATTGAAATTTTTAGACTTTTGGGAGAAAAACTAAAAAAATTTTACTATTTTTGCGAGAGCATTAATAGGCTAGTTTTTGAGATCATTTGCTGATTCATTTCGATACATTATTTTTACACAGTAATTAGTCAAACTTTAGTTGAGGTTTTCGCATTGAAATAAATTGAAAAATCTGTTTTTTTAGCATAGCGCGCTAGTTTTCAGTGAAATGATTACGCGATTATCTCAACCAACTACTAATGATAACCCAGGAAAAAAAACTGGAAGTAAGAAGTTATTTATAGTAAAAACAGGCGGAAAAAGGATTAAATTATAGAAATTTTTCAATTATCTCGAGAACCAGCAAACTTTTACTGAGGTCATGTGGATGTTATCTGATTGACATGAAGCCAATCTACCTCCAGTGTCGCTCTACGTTTCATTATTGGGACACCCTATATATATATATATATATATATATATATATATATATATATCTGTATATATATATATATATATATATATATATATATATATATATACACTGCGCCGCAAATTTGACGCATAGCTTAAATATTATAAAAGTTTTGACTGTGAATATTTTCTCAGGCGGTTAACCGATTGGAATGAATTTTGCAGCAAATTGTAGCTCCATTCTTTGTGAAAATGCAGTAGTTATAAGATGATCAAGAGAAAATGAATAAACTTATTGTACAGGGTGTTGAATAGCGATATGTTTTCTTCGTCCAAGTTTACATCCTTCTGCGGGCAATATCAGGTAGCCCAGGCAGAAAAAAAATAGACGGTGTTATAATCGCATGTCTTCTGAGTAATTTGTTTCTTCAATCGTCTTTTTATCTTGAGCCACTCGAAAGATATTCATGTTTTTATAAACGCCCACACTTTTCAAACGAAATTTCTTAAGACTTTTTTGTTAACTTGTGAAGGAGACTGTGCGCACGAAATTTCATTAAAAGTTGACAACTTTGTTCATTTATTTATTTTGAATTGATTGGGCCGATATATGATGTAAATTAATAAAGATATCAAAACAATGGTTTATAAAAACAATATACATATTTATTTATATACACAAAGTAAAATAACGCATGACCCTCGTTTCCGTGAAACTTGCTTCAAATGCTTAATGCTAACTAATAAATAGGTTTCTCCACTATATGGAATAGAAGAAATAAATGAATGACAAATTGTGTAGAAAGGTTAAATAGAAGGATGGTTACAAATTAGTAAAGTAGAAAAAACCCATTCTAAACTGGTAGTCAGGTAGTTCGGTAATTTTGAAAAGATTCGAAAGGGGCTTGTAGTATGGAGAGACATAAAAAACCAAATAAATACAGTTTCTACTTATAAAGAAATTTTGTATACACAGCCTTCTTCGCAAATTAACAAAAGAGTACTCAGAAGACATGCAATTATAACACCGTCTATTTTTTTTCTGCCTGAGCCAGTGGCGTAGAAAGCTTTTTGCGATGGGGGGGGATATGACTTAGTGCAAAATTTCATAAGTTTTTCTTCTAAAGTTCTATTCTTGATAAAAATAATCTTTCATGTAGATAGTACAAAATAAGCAGAAAAATTGAATTAAATTGCAAAAAATTCAAATTATTTGAATTGGAAAAAATTTATCAAGAATTAGTGAAAAATTGAATTATATTAAATTGGATATATAAATCATTGAACATATTCTTGGGAAAATTAGAGAAGAAAACCTAGTTTTAGGCGTTTTTCGACATTCATGACTTCTTCAGCTGTGATTCCAATGTCACGATGAATTGCCAGAGCAGCCAAACCTTTCAAAAACAGAAAATCAGACAAACAATTAATTTGCAATGAATTTTATATATTCAGAAGGGTCATTACAAGTCCACTTCTTTTATCGTGCTCCTTTGAATCGTTTCTATTCGCTTCAAACGTCGATACCGGAAGCATAGCTAATATTCTGAACAACATATTGATATTCGAAAAAAAAATTTCTAGGCAATCATCAAGCTCTATTATTGAATTTTTAGGCTTAACATCGCCCTTACGAATTAAATATTTCTTCCACACTTTCAAGTTACGAGAACAGCAGGTGTGGCAGTAAGAAATTTTTGATAAAACTCATCAGTTTTGATGAATTTATCAACTGCTTTGTCAATTTCGTATAAATCATGCTTGAAAAACATCGAAAATCTTTCAAATATATTTAGTCTAGCTTTTTTGTTCAACTTTTTTCAGCAGTCTCGGAAAAATATGAGCAAGATGTCACTCGATTCGGAATAGCATATAGAAGTTTTTTGAGAAAAATAAAAATTCGCTCGCGAAAATTGTGAAAGTCAACAATATACTGAAAAAAGGGGGTTTGGTTCTTTGCCAATATGTCAAATATTAATTGAGATTCTTGAAATCTGAAGAAAGATTCGAAAATAAGAGGAAATTTCCCAATAAAAAGACCCAACTACTGGAACTGTAGGATCAATATTCATAATTTTCTCAGATAGGTAAAAATATGGCCGAAAACGGTTAATTTGGTTTGGGCAAGTCACGCTCATTTAGGACACTTCAACAATTATTTTTCCATATGAAATATGAAAATTAAGGAATGAAAAATTCAGACAGTTACTAAATCGGTGAATGAGCAATAATCCAGCGATAATAGCGATTTTTGAATTAGTTATGCAATAGTTAATTAACAATTTTTTGCTACTTGTTGAATCTCAAAGTCGATTCATTAAATTATTAGCAATAACAGGCTTGTTAAATCTCAAAAAAGTCGATTTTATTAAAAAGTTGACGTTTCGCCACGAATGTCGTGGCGAAACGTCAACTTTTTAATAAAATCGAGTTTTTTGAGATTTAACAAGCCTGTTATTGCTAATAATTATCAAGAGATTAGAAATAGTTCACAGGCAACAACAATTCGAATAAATAATATATATATATATATATATGTATATATAAATATATATATATATATATATATATAATATATATATAAATTATATATTAGTATATATATATATATATATATATATATATATATATGTATATATATATATATATATATATATATATATATATAAATATATATATAAATATATATATATATATATATATATATATATATATATATATATATATATATATATATATACGGTCAATTGAAAATTAGAAAGCTGTTATTTACTGCAGTACATTGTTTCGCAAATACGTTATAGGTACTGAGTAAAGATAAATCCCTTCAAAGAAACATATCAATTAGAACAAGTAAAATCTCACGAATTGAAGTATTAGTAATGCGGTTTCGAATTGTTACTAAAAATCATCATGTGTATCAATTAGATATTAAAAATAAGAACTACTAACCGTGAAAAACTGAATAATATGCAAATTATCTCAAACGTCAACAATAAATGCACAAACTAATTTACATATTATTCCATAAACATTTTCTTACTCAGGGAATCGACGTCCTTATATTTCAATTCGTCGCCTAGTTTCTCTCTTCCAGTCTTCATCTCAACTTTATGATCTTCGCACTTGTTCACAGAAATATTGATTAATAGAACTAGATTAGTAATTCAGTTTTTCGTGAGTTATTTTCATCAAAACTTTAAATATTGTATCCTCAACGCAATGTATTTCATTTATTACCAACCAGTTCTTCGTAACTTTCCAGTAAGCGTCAATATGAAAATCTACGCCAGATTAGATAGAAGGTCAGTTCGTTTAGCTGCACGCACACTTGTACTCGAACACAATGAGCCGAATTCATAAAAAAAGGATATGTTTGTACTTGCAAAATATGAAGGCAATCCTTCAGCACGTATTCATAATAATTTCGAGCAAAACCTTAAACTTCAAGAGTATAAGCATATCCTTGAATAAATTGATTTACTTGCATAGAAGTGAATGGGTATTCATAATCTTTTCCTTTTACCTTTAATAAAAAGCATTATCTTCAGAAATTGGTAGTGTGGTCAGAAGTAAACTCAACTTCACAAAAAAAGGTTTTGTAATTCGATTAATAACGTCCTGGCAGATGTAGTGCATGTGAGAGATGTTACACATTACACTTAGCTACACTTGTCAGTAATTTCAAAGGCTTATACCGTTTCAAAGAAGAAAATGTAAAGTGGCTTGCGGAAAGATTTTTAGAATCAAAAGATGCAACTCGAGCAGGTGCGTTGTCGTCTGTTCAGAAAATGAAAATATGTCTACGCTATCTCAGAGAAGCGAGGTATCAAAAAGGTATCGGTCAAGAAGTTGGAGTAAGTCAAGGTATGGTGTCTTAAACTGTGCATAAAGTAGCTTAGGAAATTATTGAGCAATCAAACGAATGGATCCAGTTTCCAAAAACCAACGATGAAATATTAGAGACGAAACAGTTGTGGCAATGCAATTATATGTTTCCAACTGCAATATGTGTTATTGATTGTTGTCACATAGTAATACTGAAACCACGTCGCCATAGAGATGAGTAGGTATATCAATCGATAAGATAAACTTACTTTGAATGTACATGCCAGATAAATTTTTATTTTTCACCTGTATATTATTTGTTGATTTTACCTCAGATACGGTTGCTATAAACACACGCATTATGCCCTAGGGCGTTATGAGCGGGCATTATGGATCATAACGCCCGCTCATTGTACGACGAGAAATGAAGCAACTTCCATTGATTTAATACTTCATAATCCTTGTCGTATACGACTCTGAATTTCTCCGGCAATGAATTATTCGCAACTTTGGCTGCATTTTCTATGATATTCTTGGGTAAATTAATTTTTTTTATTTCCATAAGACTACACAAAGAAAGCAGCAATGACATTCACAAAATATGATGACAAAAATTTTCACACAAGTCAAAATATCAACAAATGACATGCCTACTATGAGAAGGAAAATGGGAAGTATAGGAGCAATGAACCGATTTTAAAATCGATTTTTCATTATAATAAAATAATTTTTTCGTGAAAAATAAAATGTTGTATGCACCACGTGCGTTACCAGATCCTAACGCCCCTCGGGCCAAAGGCCCTCGGGCCGAATGTTACCCTCCGGGCGTTAGAATCTATATAACGCACTTGGGCTAAACGTGTCCACGATTCGAGGATATGGAAAAATTTGCAGATTAGATTTCAATTGAGACATATAACATTTTTTTGCTTATGATGATTTTATTGTGTAGCATGAGAATAGTGTCATCTGTAAACCTATAGTATTTGGCAGGGAGATTTATTTTAAACTTTCTACGTACAGTAAGTATAGCATTGGCCCCAGGACAGTACCCTGAGGAATACATTATGGTTATGGGATAGAGCCGTGTCTCATGACTCCATTCAGAAATCCTACTCCTGAGTTGAACAAAATTAGAACAATTTATCAAAAAAAGAGAGTAACATGTCACGTAGACGGCAAGAGTAGACCATTTACTTCTACTCGTCGAGGATATGTTTGTAAGTATAAGGTAATCATTATAAATACCAAAAGAAGGAAATGCTTGTACTTTATTGTGAGTCTACAGGGTGATTTGTCCAATTGGACCGATTATACATAACTTTGGTATGTCTTGATCAATCTTGATGAAATTTTTATTGTAGAAGAATATGATTGTTTACTCTCAATAACTCCAACACTTTTTCAAAAATACAGGGTGATAATTACGATAAGTTCAGATTAAATTTGCAGGATGAAAAAACACCCTGTACATTCCGTTTTAAAAAATTCGCTACCTGTTTCACATTCTACCATAAGTTAACATTACTGAAGCGTTTTCATTTTTTCTGGCACACGTCCACTTTTCCTAGTAAATTTTTTTTAAATGAACAGTATCGTTATTTCACTCCAAGGCAGTGAAGATATTCTGAACTAGATAGTGAAGCTGTATCTTCCAATGATACAAAGCTCTTCCTGAGTCCTAAAGTAATTTTTCCAAATTCGAAATTGATTTTTGATCGCTCATATTCTGATGTATAAAATCATTTAATTCAGAAAATTTCTTTATACGTATGTGAATCAAAAAAATCTACTACTACTAATACAGAATATACATTCGAAACATATGAAAGGCAAAATTAAGGATTAACACAAAATTGACACTTCCGGTTTTCTATGAAGAGAATATTCCTAAAACATAAAGTAATTTCGTTCAAAAATGTACTCACTTATGGTCTCAAACTAGTAGGTAAAAAAAAAATCACCTTTATTTGGTTGACGTCGATTGGGAAATCGTCTTTGGTATTCCCTTTTGGCTTCATTTCCATTTCCGTTACAAAACCCATAAACAAAAATCATATCTGCATATTCCGCATGAGTAAATAATTGTGGCATGTTGAAATACACTTCTTGTGCCAGATTATTTATTTAATATTCTCATTCTGTGGTTCACTGTGATGGTAACCATGGATCTTAACGAACTTGATTTAAATTGAGATTTAAGTTTCATTGAAATTTTTCAATTTGATAAAAACTATTTTTCATACATTCGTGATTCGTGATTCGTCAACCAAATAAAGGTACTTTTGGACAAGTATTTCATTATTCTAAAGAACATGGGCATTTTCCTAGTAAGGCTGAGCACATTGATAGGCCTACTCAAAATGAAATTTCCAATCAAATTGTTGAACGGAGGAGGAACCGTCTATTAGTACTCGTCAAATTAGTACCGGATTAGGAATTTCGCAGAGCAAAGTGTGCAAGACTTTGAAGAAAGAGAAATTTCACCCATACCACTATCAAAAGGTTCAAGAACTGTTGCCACAAGATCTGCCCCAACGATTACAATTTTGTCGCTGGGTTATTAGTCACCAACGAACTATTTTTCGTATTCTATTCAGCGACGAGGCTATGTTAACTAAGAATGGAATTTTTAATATCCACAATTCCCACGAATGGGCAAGAGACAACCCGCATTATTAATTACTATAATCGCCCTAAACTTTTTGGAAAATATTTTAAAGGGAATTCAATTTTACACAAATTGACGTAAAAAAATACAGGGTGTTCAATTTGACCTAAACAATTTTTCGCGATTCGAAGTTGACGAAATGTAACGCAAAAAACGGAACTTGGTATGATATTATTGAATTAATTTCAGTTGTAGAACGTAGTTCTTCTTGTGTTCTTTTCATGTGACAAGAAGCAAATGAGTATCTTTTACAGGAAGAAAGTTATACTGGTTCTTTTAAACCGTTGCACCAGTCAAATTTTCTATAAAATGTCAAATATCTCTGAAACGGCTAGGTTTAGGCATAAGGTATGTTTCACATTTTCGACTCAGAATTTTATGCTCTTTTCGAAAACCCTAAAATATATAGGGTGTTCCATTTGAAATAAGCAAGTTGGTATCGACTTCCGGTATAAGCGGAAGTGCCAGCTGCTTGTAATTATTTTTATTTATATATATATATATATATATATATATATATATATATATATATATATATATATATATATATATATTGCTATGGTTTGTTTATTTGCAATATTAGAATTGAAATATATGGTACAATATTAAATGATATTGATCTAGGAAAGGAAAACTTCAATGAATTTAAAATAGATAGTAGTAAATGATAGATGATTATAAGATATATGTATATCTAATCAATGATGAAACTTGAACATATGAGAAGGAAGAAATATGTAAATTGTTAATTAATATAATGGTATTATTTAAAATTCAATTAATGTGAATTTAGATAAGTAAAACTGAATCACAATGATGATAAATGTAAATGTATAAATTATAAATGATCAAAAATAACTTTTAAAATCAATAATATATGAAAAACCTTTGTAGAATGTCAGAAACTTAAAATGTCATTAATCGTTGGCAATAAATATCAAGTAATTCAATAGAAATTCAGGAAATATCAGAAATATAGGAGAATACAAGTAATAGAATCTTTGTAAAGAGTAAATAGAAGAAATTAATTCAAGTTAACAGACTTAAATTATGTAGAATACATATAATTATGGAAATTCTATGTATCGTAGAATCAGATAAATTTGAATAACAGATAATAAGTTAATTTCAAGTCATTGAAGGTAGTTAATTATATATAAATGTATTAGAAGAAATGAGTTAACTGTTTTATATATGAAATTGTTGTAGAATAATGTAATAAAGAAGAATTTCAAGTTTGAATCAAAAACTATATATATCGAAATGTCAAATTTTTCAAGAATAAATAATAACTGAATTAATGGACAGAATATTGAAAATTTTAGTACAAAATGATCAGAATATTATGTAGGTGAGATTAACTGAATGATTTCAGTTCAAAATATATGTTTTTATTACAAATTTGTTGAAAAACTAATCAAATGTCATTTAATTATTCAAAATAATCAAGTTAAAGTACTGAGTTTGAAAAATTTTAAGTAATCATAAAGAAGCTGTTATTATTGAAATAATCAATTTCCAAAATTATTGTATATTTAATTAAATAGATTGATATAAAATATGTACAGTACCTGTTAGTATAATATTTTAAATATGAGTAAAACTTCCAAAAAGGAAATGCATACATTCTAGAATAATAAAGACCAGGCAATTTGATATTTCAAAAATAAACGAGTTTATAAAGGGATGTGAATTGTATTTCCGGGGTCAGTATCAAATTTGCATTCAAGAGATAACCATTGTCGGTTTGAGATCGAATTCATTTCTTTCAGTTATCCATATTGTAAAATTGAAAGTATAAAGTGAAATTCAGCTGAAAATTGTAAAGAAAATTAATTGAAAGTGCAAGTATTGTAGCAATAAATACATACTTGGTGTAAATTCCATATTATAATTAAAATTGGTAAATTGAATGTTGTGAAATACATCCACAATAGATATTGTGAGGTTAAGAAGATACTAGTGATAGACACCAAATTACACGACCGCATTTTTTACGCATGCGCATAAACCACAATATTTTAAAAATTTAAATTAAGGCGCGAAAGTTCGTGAGTTAAAATTGCGTAGCAATGCAAACCATGCCTAAGATTTTTTGAATTATTATTTAACGTCAATATAATATACAGGTAACAATTCTAGAAGGAAATTCTTAATGCAATTAAAATTTGGTTTGCCAAAATATTTTGGAGTTATAAGACAAAAGACTAATGATTATTTTTTTTTTAATTCATATATTTCTTAACAAACTTTGCTTCAATTACAGGGAATATTTATAAACTGAAGATATGAAATTTAAAAATACCAGGTAATTTAACATATCATTTATTTATCAACTCTAGTAATAATCAAAACACAAAAACAGAGCTAGATCCCCTTGCGCAATGTCTAACATTGCTTACAATATCATTGACTAATGTATATACATTTAAGGACTTACTTTAAACAATATATTATATAGCAATAAATAAATTAAAACGCAAAGAACAATATATAATTAAAATTTTAATATTATATACTAAACATTTTGTATCAAGATTGATGACCATAAGGATGATCTTATTCCACTTTGCTAATATCAATTCTGAAAAAAGAAAAAAATCTAAAATTCATGTTTTATACCCACATTAACATAAAATTATTAATTAGGTAGAATATTCCCACAGTAAATTTATTTTCTAGCAAAAGAAAGAATAAATGTATTCAAATTATATTTCTCTCACTTTTGACCGCTTATTTGAAGGAAAATATTCCTGTTTTTCCATTTTCCTCTTCTTTGTTAGTTCAGACCTTTTCACATCTATGTCCTTCTTTGCCAACTGCAATTGGTTGATAAAAACAGCAAAATCTTCATCCTGAAGATCTTTTGCCCAATTGCAATAATATTTCACCTGTGCATCCCTCTTGTCACTGTCTGTGGCTTTTCCATCTTGATTTGATGTTACTTCGCGGTTTCTTACCTCTTCAATGAACTGGCATACTTCCATCTCTTTTTGTGCTTTGGTTGTCGAGGATTCTCCTAAAGTTTTTGCAATATCGTCTGCAACAGACGATCAAGATTCCAAGATCAGATTCCAATCAAAAACCAAAATGAACCTGAGGAGCTTTTGCAAATGATATTTTGTAATTGCAAAAAAATTCAGCTTGCGGTTTCCGTCGAATAGTTCTCTTTTGCAATGCAATGTGCAGAACCTGCAGTGAAGACACGTGTCTAAACAGGACACCTATTTTAGACCAAGAGGAAGACGTGGATACCGAGAGCGACGAGGAAACGAAAAACTATAATCAGTGCAAATGAATTTTCATCATTTTCTCTCTTTATTGCTGCAAAAAACCACAATTTTTATAGTTTTGGTCACAAGAGGTTGCCTTTATAAGAGTTGTGTTTAAAAAACGACATGTTTTATATCACTGATGAAATATTCTCGATTTAATATTAATGCACTTTTGAATCAGTTCTTATTGTGAAAAAATCGTTGAGATTATTTTACAATGATTCATATTCTCAGGAAAAGACTTATAAGGGTTGAAGCGTCTCGGCAAATAATTATTTCTTTCAAACAAAGTATAATAATTCAATTTGAAGCAAGTTTCAATTATTTCAAGTTATAAATACCTTTATTCAATTAGGGGATGATTTAAGGGGGTTGCATCTATCTGATTAATCATAAACTTGTTTGAGTATAACAATACATCAACAAATAATTCATTTAAACTTTATTTTAACTAAATACATGCTAAAATCTAAGATTTTTTAATTTTTTGCGATAAGGGTTAGTTCTCACCCCTGAAAATGATAAACACTTTAGATTTTGAAGAAGAGGGTAAGTAGAGCTCAAATCCAAATTTTTATCAAAATCGGTGTTGGTTCTCAAAATTCCACGGTTTTACAGTTTTCTACCGCTGGTGACTGGACTATATCACAGGTATCTCTAATTTTTAGTTTTGTCAATGTCAAATAAGAAGATAACGTTCTTAAAAATAAATTTATAGAATCAAAGTCACCAGTATAGTACACAAAGTATAATATTCTACTCTCATATTATAATGAGCTATTATTTACTCAGGTTGAAGGTTTAAAACTTAACCTTCATGAATAATAGCCCACATTATATGAATAATATGAATAATATACTATTTCATACTATTATTTAGTTATTAAGTAGAACGAGAACAACGTTATAATTCTATTCTACTTATACCTGAAAATATAAACGTACTTCCCCGACTAGTCCAAAAAAGTGCTACCTCAAAGAAAGTGTCCTGGAATTGCGTACCTACTTTCGAGACGGTTGCCGAAATGCTCTGATTATTTCTGCTCTACGGAAATAAGTTTTCACTTTTGAATGTGTACTGTAGGATTTGGTGGTTGTGCTGTAGTTTTTGGTTGAGTATTGCATTTTATCAATTTTTTTTTATGTTTGTCAATCTTATATTGTTTCTTTAAGAAATGTATTGTGAATATTAGGATTTTCTTTCTTTTTAATAAACAAACCTACTTACTTTTTTTTTACTCCCTAAGGAGATAAAAGCAACGTAACTCCCATAAATCAGTTTCATAATACTTAGAGTACTTACCGATTAGATGATTGGGGAATAAAAAGGGTTATTTACGCTACATGGGAAAGAAGCGATACTTAGTTTAGACGTAGTTTACGCCCGAGCAGTAGCGAGGGCAGGCAAAATATTCCGAGACTGGTCAAGAACACTTGCCTCCCAAGTTGTATATATGTACAAAATTCTCAATTAAAAACTCTTACGATTTAGTCAATAAAATTGAAAGGTGCCTTTAACCCTAATAGAAAAGTTCATTGATAGCAATCTTGTTAATCCTTTAATAAAATCAGATATATTGTCGCTTCTGGAATTATGTCTGGAACAGAATTATTTTAGTTTCAATGATAAGATTTATAACAATACTGATTAAGGCTTAATTATGGGAAACCCTCTGAGCCCTTTGTTGACCCTCAGTTAATTCATAGTCATCCTGTTAGTCGACAATTCGTTTATTGGTTTAGATATGTGGGATGATATTATTGGTTGTTTCACTGGTACTCTTAGGCAACTTGACTGCTTGCAAACATTCATTAACACTTTACACCCTAATATAAAATTCACATTAATTCAATTAATTATTTGGATTTGAAAATAACAAACATAATTTTTCAATTTTTCGCAAACCATCACACAGTGATAGCGTCGTACATAGTACTTCCCTACATCCATTCCAACACAAAATGGCAGCTTTCAATAGTATGGTACATCGTTTAGTGAATATTCCACTTTAAAACGCAAATTTTAACATCGAGAAAAATATAATTAAACAAATTGCCGTAAATAATAATTATGACCCCAAAATAATAGACAGTATGATAGATAAAAAGTTGTTCAAAAATGCGATTAGCCAGATGTACCCCTACTTAAAATAATATTAAATATAATAGCCTCACTTTCATCGGAAATTCAAGTAGAAAATTTAAATATCTCTTATCTAAGCACAACATTAACATTGCTTATCGTACCGGTAATAATTTAGGAAATCATATAAAAAATAACAATTCCAAAGTTCATAAAGATAATAAATCAGGAGTTTATAAAATCAATTGTGGTGATTGTGATGAGTTTTACATTGGTAGAACTTTCAGAAGTTTTCAAACTAGAATTTCAGAACACAAACGTAGCTTTGTTAATCAGAAGTCGGATTCACATTATGCAAACCATTTCATTCAAGAAAATCACAGAATTGGTTTTTCCTATTCCAATAATTATTTGTAACCATTCTCTTATTTACCCTTTCTACATAATTTGTCATCTCTTTATTTCTTGTTATCGATATAACGGAGAAGCATAGTTAGTTTGCCTTTAGCATCTGGAGAAGGTGAAGTTTCACCGAAACATGCGTTATTTCATTTAATAAATGTGTAAATTGTTATTATTATTCATTGTTTCAATATTATTTAATTTACACCATGTATCGGCCCAATCAATTCAAGATTCTTAACAAAAACCCAATCAATTCAAGATTCTTAAAAAACCGACTCGAGAGATGCAGGAATGGTCCGGGCTGCCTATGCATTATATTCTATAACAAGCTTCCTGACAACTTAAAGAGTCTCTCATTTAATATATACAAAGAAAGAATAAGGGACTTTCTTACCAGGGGAGCCTTTTACAGTCATGAGGAGTTTTTGGAGTATGTTTTTTGAATTTCAAATTATGTGTTTTTGAATGTTACTTCAATAACTTTTCTCAATTGTCTAGTATTTTAGAGTTTAGATTATAAAAAAAAAATTTTATTTTTTTTTCTTCATATATTGACCTGTGTAAATAAATTATGTATATTGGCACTAATAAATTATACTATAACCTGAGTCCGTTTGGAGGTTCAAAATAAATGTACTAAACTTGAATAACTATAAAAACGCATGAAATTTCTACATGCTTGCGGCCGGTGATTAAAAACATTTTAAACTAACAAATGTAACTTCCCTAACATCAACCGTATGTACGTACATCTTTTCAGTTTTCTAACTGAAACTACAGTGGCTGTATAGATGCGCAAAGCTTAAAAATCCTCAGAAACTTTACACAACCATAGGGTAATATTAACAAAGGTATCCATGGGCCTGTAACATCACAGAGCATATAGCGTGAATCATGATACAATATATAATTGAATTTATGGGAATTATTTAATTGAAGCAAAAATGTAGGAATTTTCACATCGGAAAAATTCGACTACTATGAATTAGATGAACCATTGCAAAAAGACAAGTGAAAAACTCAGGAATAATAGAGCAATAATTTGTATTATCCATTTTATTCATTTTGTCTTCAGGTTAACCCTCTCGGTCACGAATTAAATTTATTGGAGCGAAAAATCTGAAATTTACTGTAATGCAACTTATAATTTTTAGAAAATTTTTGATGTTAAATTCAGATTTTGAAAATGCTCCGTTTGGGCACTATGACATGTCCCCAATTGAGGACATCATGCGCTGATGGAGGGAAAAAAAATTCAGAAATATTTTAAAAATGGTAAAATATCAATATGTTTCATTGTTTATTTTATTAAATTTATTCATATTATTTTTGCGTCCATTTTCGAAGTACTGAAGTGTATAAAATTTAACTTTTGCAGAATTAAAATAAAAGTGCTGTTTTATTCACCCAGATGTTGCCTTTACCTCTAGTTCACAATGTCCTCAAACTAGTACGCCACACTTTCAAAAATCGCTGATTACAATATGCACAAAAATCACCTACCGCAATTGCTTTGGAACAAGTCTACACTTATTTTGAACGTAAACAAACAGTTTTCAAACACATGGTCTAACGAATATAGCCAACAAAAAAATAAAGAGTAGAGCGCTACACTGCTGTCAGAGCTACCCTACGAAAACCTATATTTCAAATGCATTAATATTTTTTTCATCAGCTTGTAGATGGCAGCATATATATTCATTTGGAAGAATATGATGTCCACAACTGAGGACAATATGACATAGAAGTAAGAGCAAGCGGAACTTCATAGGAAAAAATCCAAAGTAGGTTGTCCTCAACTGAGGACAAGGTGAGCGAGAGGGTTAATGGGAGAATTCAAGAAGTTTCAAGTATTTCGCTACAAAAAACTTTATTTTTTATAGAAATTTGTCAGTGAAATATTTCACTACAAAATAAAAAATAATTTCAACAGCATTTGGTGTGGTGTAAATTCGAGAGCGAAGTAGTAAAAATATTATATTCATTGTATTAAGAAAGATTATCAGGTAAATATAATAGCAAAATAGCACAATAGACAAATGCAATAATACAAAGCTTTTAAGTACATATATAATATTGTTTCATACACTCATGGTAATTGTGAGTTGTAACATATTTTTTGCATTAATTCTATCATAAATATATTATTATCATCTTCAATGTCACTAGGTTATTTAAGGCACCAGATCTTATGTAATGTTAATAAAGCTTTAATCATTAATAAATAAAAATAAAATAATAATGATGATATATCATTTTTCAACGTTTCATTTTGTCCAAAATTGGAACAACCATATCAAACTTTGGTCTTTTCCCAGGGTCCTCATTCATGCAAATCTTCATTAATTTCGAAAGATGGGGAGATATTCCTGGTTTGATACTTATCCTCAATCCTTCTAGTGCAATTTTCATTCCAACTTCCATTGGACTTTGATCAGCAAAAGGCACTTCTCTTGTTGCCAATTCCCACAAAAGAATAGCAAAGCTCCACATATCTGAAGCCTCCCAATTCCTATCCGTCACTTTTTTTTGCAGGGCTTCAGGGGATATCCAAGCTGGATAGTATATTCTTCCCTTTTCTTGGAAAGAGAATTTTGCGTCCGCCATGTTTATCCTAGCAGTAAGATCTTCCTCCACAATAATATGACGACTGTTTAAATGGTATTCAGGTATAATCCTCTCCAAACTATGAAGATATGCCATGCCTTAAAAAAAGGAGTTTCATCAACAAAAGGCAACAGTCATCATACAAAAATTATTTCCAGTAGTTTATCATATAAAAAAAGTTTGCATAATTTCAATTGGAAATATTGAGACAAAAGCAGAAAATGGTTAGAATTCTGTTTTACTACTTAACTCAATAAATATCCATTCAATTATTTATAGTTCTTATTGTTTCTAAATTTTGCCTGTCTTATCTAATCATTTATTACGCTTCTAATGAAAACAGCAATAATTTCTTTAATTATAGAGCTTTTACTTCAACTTTTAAATGTGCATACTTCATGGGAAACATTATATTATAAAATTTAAGTTATGGAAAGCCCTACAAATGTTTTTAATATTCTGATATTCCTTATGAAAAAGAAAATATTCACAACAAAAGAAAAATTTATCAGCAGGAACCTTCTAGATTCCAAAATGAAGATCTTAGTATATTCAACATATTGCTGAAAAATATAATTTTCAAGTAGACAATAAACCACACATTAACGTTAAGTTACATATGAAATTTTAATATATTCACTCATATGAGTATATGCAAGAGTAGATAAGTTTATATAGAAGGTTTTTGCTGCAAGTTGTAATTACAGTATGTACTGAAAAATAATACCCGAATTGACGTTACAAACATGAGGTATTATTTTTGCTACCTGATAAATCAACAGAAAGTTACAGGAAATGCTATGAATCAATGCTTATCATATTAATTTACATTAATGAAAATGTAATAATGTTAAAAAAATTATTCATAAGGCAGTTAAGAATTATGGTCAAATAATCGATTTATATATATATATATATATATATATATATATATATATATATATATATATATATATATATATATATATATATATATATATATATATATATATATATTCAATTTTAATCTCTAAGGCTAGGTCTTGAAATAGATCACAAAAAAGTGCTTACTGTACTTCCCCACTTTTTTGAACCCACTAGATGATGGTGAAGAGTTTGCGTTTAATTAACTATAATATATACATATATATATATATATATATATATATATATATATATATACGAATATATACTTCCACTTTTTTGAACCCACTAGATGATGGTGAAGTGTTTGCGTTTAATTAACTATAATATAACTTAAGTTTGAAAACCGATTTTATCAATCGTTAACATGACAAAGTATTACATGGTCAATAAAGTCAATTTTCAAATTCAAAGAGCCTGGTATTGCTAGAAAAAATACAAATAAGAAGACAACAGAGGCAATAATAATTCAAATATATATATATATATATATATATATATATATATATATATATATATATATATATAAATATATATATATATATATATATATATATATATATATATATATATATATATATATATATATATATATATATATATATATATATATATATATATATATAAAACCTTGTAATATACAGTATTGTGTGCCCCATAATAAAATTAATTGAAAACTCATATTTCTGCCCCGTTTGAATTCTGCACAATATAACAAGAACTTTCATAATAACAGAGTATTTCGAAGTTGAAACTCTATTAAAAAGATTTCATGCATGTATATATTCACCTTTGGCAATATCAAGAGCAAAACACAAAGCTTGTGCTGTGTCCACCACAATGTCACTGCTCTCATGAAGAACATTATACAGGGATCCCAAAGGCATATATTGACTTATAACAACTAGATTTGGTGGACTATTACAGCATCCAATAACTGGTAAAATATTAGGATGTGAAAATATTCTCAACTTTGGAAACTCATCATTAAAATCTCTAGATATCCTGGATGTGACTTTTCTTATGGCAAGAATCTTAGCAATGATTTCATTTTTCTGCCACACCCCTAAGTATGTGACTCCACTTTGTGTAGAAGCCAACTCTTTTTTCAAGTGTAACTCTTTGATATTTATTCCTTTATGTCTTGATAGTGTAGCATCTCGAGATCTAGTCTTGAGACCTAACCAACTTTGGTCTTTAAATTTAATTTTTTTAAGGTCTTGACCAGCTTCAACAGCTAATGTATGCAGCATTTTAGCCATATTTCCTTTTGCTTTATCAAGTGGAGTATCCCCATATTTGTTAACTATGGCTACATTTGCAGAATGATTCACAAGGTCTTCTGCAATATCAGCATATCCCCAGAAACATGCATAGTGCAGTGGAGTGTTGCCATGTTCATTCACAAAATTTACTTCCGCCTTATGTTTGAGTAACTGAAAAAAATGGAAATTGATAGTTTTTGAAACTGCCGAAACACTAGATATATGCTCGATATGGTTTATTTACTATAAACTATTAAACAAAATTTCAAAATAATAACTTAAATAAATAATAAAAATATATATATATATATATATATATATATATATATATATATATAAATATATATATATATATATATATATATATTTGGATGTTGTGAAAGAACTTATGAACAGTAATCATCATCTACAAGACTTCAGATAATGTTGATACTAATTATGTTCCAAAGAAATGCCACTTTGTATTCTATCGATAAAGTTCAATGGCTATGCTAGACGAAAACAATTCAGCAATGTTACTCCGCTTGTTCCGATAACCGTGTGTTTCATGTACAAACAAACAACTTCCTTTGATACTGGCATATACAATAAGTACACAATTGTCAAAAAATTACATATGAGCTAGATGTTGTGTATTTGCGGCATAGTGAGTTTTTGATAGACATTTACATAGTTTGTTCAAGAGTTTAATGGCATCTGATTCGAATCATGTTTCAGTTTTGACAGATTGCTGAAAATCACCTTTAAAAAAACGATTGAGAAACAGCCAGAGGATCCTCATTGTCTACTGTGCTTGCAATAAGTTTTTTAGTTGTAATATGGTTGTAAAATAGTTCATTATTTGTGAGAAAGCTCAACATCTGATTGTAAATCAATTTTTCGAAAATCTTGGAAAGCACTGGAAGCCTGCTGATAGGCCTCAGATCAGACAAAGATTTGGGATTTGACACCTTTGGCAACGGTAAAACAACTGCATTTCTCCAATTTATACGAAAATATCGCTCAAGAAGACAACAATTGAATATATGAGCGATAAATGGTAACAAATAGGGACAGCACAACCTCAACATACGCAGGGTTACATCGGAACCTTCGGCATTCGATTTGATACCATCTACAGCCTCCAGAACATCCTGCTCCAGGACTGGTTCAATTTTGCAGGGACTCAAATCATAATTGATCTTGTGAGTATTGTAATATTGCACAAGATCAACATCCACTTGGCACGCCAATGCATCAACCGAGTTCACAAAAAAAGAATTGATAGCTTCCGCGTCACTCAAGTCAGGAGGCAACGACATATCTGATTTCTTAGAATGGACACTCAACCGTTCAAGCGCTTTCCAGGTTTCTTTTCGATTTTTATTAGTTCTGTGAATTCCACTCAAATAGCTCTGTTTTTCAGTTCTGACTGCCGCAGTGAAATCATTCCTCGCCCGCTTGTATGCTTCCCAATCTTCCAAGGTTTTTGTTGATTTGTACTTGGCGAGTAATTTGTTACGCTGTTTTTTCATGAATCTTAAATTATTAGTCAACCAAGGAGCCCTGGGCTTAGTTGATTTCACTCTCCTAAGAGTAGCATGCCTATCAAAAATATATTTAATATTATTAGTCAATATATCAACTTTCATGTCAATATCATCTGTATAAAATATTTCCTGCCAATTCAGGATTTGTAATTCGATATCAAACTCAACTTGGTTAAATGTACTAAAGTATCTGTAAATTATATACTTGATATTGTTTAGAGGAACCTGTATTTTGAGTTGACAATATACCAATTGGTGATCCGTGGCCTGGTGCATGTCAACATGCTGTGCTTCTCCATCAACCATGTCAACATCACCAACCGCTATGATATCCAGTAAGGTACCACAGTTCTTAGAAATGCGCGTTGGGGCCTTTACGATTTGAGTCAAATTAAACAAATACAACAAATCTGTGAGTAATTCAGTTGCTGGAGTCACCCGCATTAAATTCAAATTGAAATCCCCCAACAAAACAATTTTATCTGTATAGGGCAACATCGAAGCAATCGAGTGTTCCAGGGTATTCACAGCCTCCAAAACCTGACCACCCGGAGGTCTGTAGACTGTCCCTATCAAATATTTACTATTTGCAATATTGATCGATACCCAAAGTTGCTCAATAATTACCTCAGACTGGGAGAACTCAGCCACCATACTCGCCTGAAGAGTTGACCTGACGTAAATAATAATAATAATAATAATAATAATAATAATAATAATAAGGCCTTTATTTCCTACAGGTAAAAAGAAAACCCAGTTACAGAAAAAATTCTTAAATAACTAAATAAAAATTAACAGAAGCGGCTTCAAAAATATTAGTATTACAATAACTAAAATTAACTTTTAAAAAAATGAAATGACAGAGAGAAAAAAGAAAGAAAAAAAAATTACTTTAAGATATTAATACAATTATAACTTGAGAAACGATAAACCACCAGTAACACCAGTACCACCACCACGCTTATCACCACCACGATCAAGTCTGATAAAATCATAGTTGTTAATTTTCACTGATGCATCAGGTATATTTCCAATCAACCATGTTTCAGTTACACCCAGCACATCCAAATTATGATTCATTAAGAGAGCCCTCACATCCACAATACTAGGATACAGTGATCGAACATTTACATGGCCAATTCTTACATTCTTATAAGCCATCTATATATTTTGTTGTTTAATTTCCTCAATTTGTACAATATTATTTATTTTAATTAATTGTCCCCCCTCTTCCTTCCTTACAAAGACCCTCCCATTTTTCACCCATATGTATCTAAAATTATGATCTCTTAGTCCTCTTGCTTTCAGAAATAAAAACCTGGTGTCCTTTGGTAAGTCTTCATTGAAATAAATAATCCTTCTATCTCCTGGAATACCACATTCTTCAGTATCCAACTTCTTCTTAGATTTATGCAAGAGCTCTTCGACTCATTTCAGCACTTTTGAACTTAACTAGTACAGGTTTGCTTGGTAATTTGCTAGGTAGAACTTGGAGCCTGTAATCATCTTCATGGATCTCAAATTTCAGCTTTTGAAACGATTTTTTGATGTCACCCTGTACATTATCACCTCTCAATCCGACGACCACTATATTACAGCTCTTTTGTTTTGTTTCATCATCAGTTATTCTTTGTTGCACATCAAGCACTTTTCGCTCAAGATCACTTATTCTCTTATTTAACACTAATTGCTCCTTCTTGAGTCTCGAATGTTCGCTAATTATGCTTTTCAGAGATTTTTGCAAATCATCCATAACATCACTGTTGAAAGTTACAGACTTTTCCAGTTCTGCAAATTTCTTTGTTATAAATTGTTATATTTCCCTATTGGAGGGTTCAGATTTTTTCAACATGAATTTCTCCATTTCCCCTTCGCTAGCTCTAGTTTTCTTCTTGGAGGTACTAATGTGTTGCGATTCTTGCTCAGCTTCTGCTTCATCCGATTCAGAACCCATCTATCACGCGATTTTTTATCACAATATTTTTCATATTCCTTATTAGTCAACTTCGTACATTCCTTATGGAACCAGCGCTCACAACCACCACTGCATTGCAAGCTATTCTGGGTCTTTGTTACATTGTTTCCGCATGTTTTGCAAGTAATCTTCTTTTTTGTTATTAATTGTGTTTTGTTTTATTTTATTGTGACCATTTTCATATACATTAATGAAGGTTATGGCTGATAGGAGGCGAAAATTTTCGGATAGTGAAAAATCGAAAAAAACCTGCAAGCATTGCAAAAAAACAGTTGTAACGTCAATAAATTGCATTCATTGTGACGCTAGTTTTCACCCAAGCTGTGGAAATCAAGCTAAATTTGTGAACAACGAAAATAAGCTAATTTGCTGTGAAGCACGAGTCAATAGTGAGGTTAGGGGTACTGAAGGTCTATATTTTCTAGCAGATATGGATGAAGGTAAGCTGAAAATTATGATTAAGGACACATTGAGTGAACTATTAAATCCTTTTAAAAAAGGCCTTCACAGAAGAAATGCAAGAACTAAAAAATTCAGTTCAGTATATGTCGGATGCTTTTGATGACTATAAACAAAAAATTGAAAACATTTCTGAAGAGATGAGGTCTCTCCGTAAGAAAAATGAAGAGCTAAGGGCAAGGACAGAAACATTGGAACACTTCATCAATAACATGGAACAAAAAGAGAAAGAAAATAATATCATTGTGAGTCAGGTACCTAGAGAGAAAAATGAAAATATTCAACAGGTAACAGAAAGAATTTTCCAAACACTGGGTATTGAAACACGACAAGATGAAGTTGTAGAGAGTTACAGAATTGGTGCTAGTGAAAATGCATCAATTTTGATTAAACTGAGGAACCAGGAAACAAAAACAAATATATTTAAAAAGCTTAAACAGATAAAAGGAGTAAAGGCAAACGAGTGTGGATTTAACAGTAGCAATAAAAGTCTGTATTTCAATTATGACCTTACATTAACGAACAGACAATTATTCAAGAAGGTAAGAGAGTACAAGAAAACACATAAATTACATAGTGCTTACTGCGTTGGAGGTAAAATATTTATCAAAGGAAAGATACATGACAAACCGCTTAGAATTAAATCTGAAACAGATCTTAGAGATTAATGTTTTCAAGGTTGCTGTCCCGTACTACTTGTGATAAATGATGATAGGGAACACAATGGATAGAGAAAACATGAGGATATTATATGTGAATATTAGAAGTCTAAAAAACAAACTACCAGATCTGGAGGATACTATTGTAAAACAAAATTACCCAGATATTATTGTACTAACTGAAACATGGTTATATCAAAATGAGATTTACTTGTATAATCAGAGAGCTTACAGGGCATTTCATGATTGCAGGGAGACTAGAGGAGGTGGCGCAAGTATTTACATTAGAGATACCATAGAGGCAACAGTCAAAGATACATCATACCTCAACATAAGTCGAATGCTGCTGGTGCGGATGAAATCTCTCTATCCATGTTAAAACTATGCTTACCCCATATTCTCGACCACATAACTCATATAGTTAATTGCTGCCTACACTGTGGGTATTTTCCTAGGATCTGGCGTGAGTCAGTGGTTTGTCCTATTTCTAAGGTCAGTAATCCTGGATCTGTACGAGACTTGCGGCCGATAAGTCTTCTACCAGTTTTATCAAAAATTCTCGAACGTGTAGTTTATGTTCAGTTATATGATTATCTCGCAAGTAATGATATCCTGCCTTCTCAGCAGTCTGGTTTCCGCAGGGGTTATAGTACTACCACTGCCTTATTAAATATTATTGATGATATTGTTAGGGCTATTGATAAGAAAATGGGAGTTCTTTTGGTTGCTTTAGACTTTTCTAAGGCATTCGATCTAATTGATCATGAGCTACTGTGTGCTAAACTCGAATATTTTGGTTCGGATATTACTGCTCTATCTTTTTTCAAATCTTATTTGTGGAAGCGTAGCCAGCGTGTCCGTGTTAACAATAACTTATCTAAATCTAAATCTATTGTATCGGGTGTTCCACAGGGATCTATTTTGGGCCCTTTATTGTTTCTATTATATACCTCAGATCTACCAAATGTTGTATCTGATTGTACGATGCAGCTGTATGCCGATGACACCCAATTGATTCATTGCTTCGACCCATCCAATGTTCCGGCTGCAAACGATTCCATAAATAGGGATCTAACTGCGATATCTCAATTCTCAAGAGCACACAATTTAACCATAAATCCATCAAAGACAACCGCACTTCTGTTTTGTAGCAGGTATAAGAGACCAGATACTCAGAATTTGATACAGCTTGAGTTGGATGGCGTTGAGATCAACTTGTCAGACCAAGCAAAAAATTTAGGACTGATTATAGACCAGAACCTAAGATTTAAAGGTCATATTAGTTCACTTCTTCAGAAGTGTTACATGAGAATGCGTATGCTTTATGTCAACAAGCACATACTGAATTTCAAAATGCGTAAAAAGCTAACCGAAACTTTGGTTCTTTCAGTTTTGAATTATTGTAGCATTGTTTACTACCCTTGTCTCGACCAGGAATCCCGTAGTCAATTGCAACGCATTCAAAATACATGTTGTAGATTTATTTTCGACCGAGGGAGATATGATCACATTACACCTTGTTTCTCGCAAATTGGATGGTTAAAAATTAATCACGCCTTTGAGTTGAATTTTCTTGTCTTCATATATCGTTTGATCAGGTCTAAAGCTCCTTCTTACTTGTACAAAAAAATCGTGTTTAGAAAATCAGTTCATAATGTCAACACCCGACATAATACTGTGACAATGCCACAGCATTCCTCTGCCATGTTCGAGCGCTGCTTTACTTATAATTTAGTAAAGTACTACAACTCTTTTGTGTTCACTATGTCTATTTCTTCATTGTCTAGATATCGACATACTCTAAGGGACTTACTCTTGGCCAGGCAATGAAAATGATAATGATGATATGTATGTTACTATCTCTGTATCTGTGTTTTAGTATTTGTTTCTCTTGTAGTGTTCTTATGATGTTTACTTTATTTTATAGCTAATTTACGTGTTAACCAGGTAGGTTAAGAGTTAAAGAGTAGCTTTCAGCTAATCTTCGCCTGCCTGGGCAAATGCTGTGTATACACATTTGTGGAAATAAAGTCATTTTATTATTATTATTATAGAGGACGATTGTAACTGTGTATCAGTGTACCTAACAAAACAAAAACTATCCTTGTGGGCGATATACAGATCTCCAAAAAACAATGCGTCTGTGTTTATTGAAAAAATTGATCAAATCATGAGTCAAGAAAAACAAGACTGTGTTATAATAGGTGATTTTAATCTGGATCTACTGAAAAACACTAACATTATAAGAGAATACCTTCATACAGCTGAATTAAATGCTTTTCAACTACAAAATGAATTGAACATAAATGAGACAACTAGATTAACTGCAACAACAGCAACAATTCTTGACCATGTTTGGACAAATAACAAAATTGAATGCAAAATTGCACTAGAGAATCATTATATGTCTGATCATAAAATAATGATGGTGGACATTCTGAAACATAAAAACTTTAAGAAGAAGGTAAAAGTAAGAAAACAGGTATTGAACGAAGAACAATGGTTACAAACAGTAAATCAACAACTCGAAACTGCTGACCAACAATCTCTCACTTTTAAAAAGATGGCAGACATTATAATCGATTCAAAACAAAATTCTACACACATCCATGAATATACTAGAAAAGAGGGAAATGAGTGGATAACCTCAGAATATCTAAAAAATTTGAAACAGAGGGATAAATTATATGACAGATGGAAAATATTACCAAATCAATATACAGAGCAGGCATTTAAGAGACAAAAAAATCTATTAAATAACATGAGAAATAAACTGAAAAAAGAATACACTGAAAGGAAGTTCGAAAAAGCAAAAGGAAATGCAAAAAAAACATGGAATATACTCAATGATCTCTTGGGTAGAACTAAAAAAACCTCGGAAAAAACAGGTACAACAGAAGACAAGGAAATAGCTGAAAAAT
Organism: Cynegetis impunctata; assembly: GCA_030704885.1. NCBI lineage: Eukaryota > Metazoa > Arthropoda > Insecta > Coleoptera > Coccinellidae > Cynegetis > Cynegetis impunctata. The sequence continues at coordinate 510,665 of JARQZK010003616.1, forward strand.
TGAATAAGCACTTCTCAACGGTTGGAAAAAAAATGGCCAAAAAAATAAGAAAGCCCAAAAATATTAAATTCACTGAACAAGAAATAAGAGATAGCATTTACCTCAGACCAACGAATATTGAAGAAATGGAAAAGGTAATTACTACAATGAGAAACAATGCAACACCAGGACCAGACAAAATAACTAAGGAAGACATTATTAAACTATTTAACAATAATAGGAATCATTATGGTCGAGTTGACGAATAAAATATTATCAACAGGAGAATTCCCAACAGAATTGAAAGTGTCAAAGGTTATACCAATTTATAAAAACAAAGGAAATATATATATATATATATATATATATATATATATATATATATATATATATATATATATATATATATATATATATATATATATATATATATATATATATATATATATATATATATATATATATATATATATATATATATATATATATATATATATATATATATATATATATATATATATATATATATATATATATATATATATATATATATATATATATATATATATATATATATATATATATATATATATATATATATATATATATATATATATATATATATATATATATATATATTTAAATATATATATATATATATATATATATATATATATATATATATATATATATATATATATATATATATATATATATATATATATATATATATATATATATATATATATATATATCTATATGTATATGTATATGCATATCATATGCCGGAGCACCTTCGCCACAAAGTTTCAATGATTATTTCGTAAGTGTGGGCCCTAATATATCCAAACAGATAACGGATACTTCTTGTTCGTATATGGATTTTATGAGAAAGTTTAGTATAAAACAAGGCTTTTCCTTATTCCTTAGGCCGGTTACGGAAGAGGATGTAATTTGTTGCATTGGAAGGCTTGCCGCAAAACCAACTATGGACATCTATGATATCAGCGCGAAATTGGTCAAAGCCGTCGTTGATGTTATAGTTTCTCCTTTAACTGACATATTGAACTCTTGTCTCCAGCAGGGCGTATTTCCTGACAAAATGAAAATAGCAAAGGTATGCCCAGTGTTGAAAAATGGAAGTAAAACAGAAACAAATAATTACAGACCAATTTCCATAGTTCCTACATTCTCCAAAGTACTTGAAATGATAATGGCAGATCAATTATTATCATATATGGATAAAAATAGATACTTTTGTGAAGAACAGTTTGGATTTAGAAGACAACGTAGAGCTTTTGACGGCATAGAATCCCTATGTAATTACATAGTAGATGGTTTCGAGGAACATTGCTCAGTTTCTACCGAATTTTGTGATCTATCGAAAGCTTTCGATTGTATGTTCCACCATATATGTACCCAAAAACTTGAGTACTATGGTGTAAGAGGGGTAGCCCTTGCTCTGTTCACATCTTACCTTGTTGGAAGAAGACAGGTAGTGAGTTGCGGACCGCAGAGAAGTTCCATGCTTGATGTGATTCAGGGTATTCCACAGGGCTCTGTTCTGGGACCTCTGCTTTTTATCATTTACATCAATGATTTACCACAAAACTTGGCATGCCATACTGTGCTATATGCTGACGATACTAGCTTTGCTGTGAAGGACAAGGATGCAAAAAATTTAGAATTGAGATGCCAACAGGCTAGGAAAACTGCGGGAACATGGTTCAGGGCGAATAAGCTTTTGCTTAACGAACTTAAAACCAAAACAATGATTTTCTCATCATCCCGAATGCTACCTTCAAGTGGAGTAAAATTTCTGGGCGTTTTACTAGATAACCGTCTCACATGGAGAGATCATTGTAGCAGTCTCAGTGAGGGATTACATAACAGCATATTTGCTATTAGAAGGGTTAGGCAAATCATCAGCCAAAAAGCAGCAATAACTGTATATTATGGACTTTTTCACTCCAGGATGCTATACGCTCTAGAGCAATGGGGGCATACTTGTCACATAAAGCAGATTTTGGGGGCCCAAAAGGAGGCTCTTAGGGCCATTGAAGGTGTGAACTCGCAATGCCACTGCAAGCCAATATTCAAAAAACACAATATAATGACTGTTGTAGCTGAACTAATACTAAGGCTAATCATGAATATTGTGAATAATCCCACCATGCATGAAAGAAGATCAGAATGTCAACCATATGGGATCAGATCTAGTGACAACTTCAATATCGAGAAAGCTAGATTATGTACAGGCATGAGAAAAAATGAAGGAGTAAGATTATATAATGGAATTCCCATTCAATGGAGAAAACTCCAGAAGAGGATTTTTCGGAAAACATTGAAAGATTATCTTCTGGAAAACCCACCATACAGTCTGGAGGACTTCAATGTGAAACTCTGAATTGATTAGAATGAACAATTATTTGAATTTTTATATTGTATATCATTTGTAACTTGACTTTGTTATTTATGTAACCAAATATATTATCTATCTATCTATCTATGTATATGTATATGTATATGTATATGTATATATATATATGTATATATATATTTATATATATATATATATATATATATATATATATATATATATATATATATATATATATATATATATAACAGACGATGCCGGTTCAGATTCAAGCTTTCATCCATCCCATGCTGAGATTCATAGTGATTCCTCTGAAGATAATAATGAAGCTGTGGAAAATCTCAATGACTTCGGAGCTCCTAACGAATTGAACCTCCCTGTAAATGAAATTGAAGCTACCTCACAAAGAAAAAAAAGGAATGCGAAAGCAAAACCTGAGGAATGGAAATGTTATAAAAATAAATATAAACGTCTGAAGAGTATACTGGCGTTCAAAGGAACCAGGCTGGAAGAAAATCTTATTGTGTCCTGAAAACAGCAAGGTCAATGGGACCACCTTTTCAAGCAATGAGTGCAGAAAGGTGGCAACAAGGACATATCCTAGTATTTCAGAAGATGATAGGCAGAGTTTATTTGCAAAGTTTTGGCGGGACATGGATTGGAACCAACGAAAAGTCTATGTAAGCAGTTTAGTCTGCTTCAAGGATCCAAAGAGAAAGAGGAAGCGTACTGATAGCCCATCTAGACAAAAAGGAACATTGCATTACAATCTAAAGATCAACAACCAACTACTGCCAGTCTGCAAACTATTTTTTCTATCAACATTTGGATTGAACGAGTGGACAGTACGAAATTGGGCCATGATAAGTGATGATGGTATACACCAGAATACATCTATTAGGAATAACAATACGGACAATCACCGAAATGTGAGACAGGAAGAAAAAAAAGAGTTTGCTCATACTTTTCTAAATAGGCTACCCTAAATGCCATCCCATTACTGCCGATCTTCCACATCCAAAGAATATTTAGAACCAATAATTGAATCTAAATCTGAGCTTCATCGAATTTATCTCCAAACGTGCCAAAATGAAGGAAATGAAGCAATGGCTAGAAAGCAGTTTCTGGAAGTATTTAAAAGCAAGAACCTGGGACTTTTTCAACCGAAAAAGGGCCAGTGCGACACTTGCATTGGATATAAACACAAGCAGGTGTCTGAGGAGGATTATACACAACATGTAAAGCGTAAAGATGAAAAGAGGGAGCAAAAAATTTCGTAAAAGACTAAAGCTCTTAGAGGAGAGCAGCTAACCTACACGATGGATTTGCAGGCTGTAAAGCTAGCCCCAATGTTAAAAGCCAGTGCACTGTATTACAAAATGAAATTATGTGTCCACAACTTTACCCCGCACAACATTGCTACAAAGGATGTCACTTGCTATTTATGGAATGAAAAGTGGTCTTGTAGCAGCAACTTCTGCCAGTTGTGTGATAGATTTTCTCTTGAAAGAACTAGAGAAATCTGACGCTAATACCGTAGTTCTCATCAGCGATGGCTGCACATATCAAAATAGAAACGCTGTTTTGGTAAATGCACTGCTTAAGCTTGCTATGGAGAAGAAAGTCACAGTCACTCAACATTATCTAGAAAAGGGACATACACAAATGGAGGTAGATAGTGTACACAGCACTATTGAGGGCAAACTAAGAAAGAAAGAAATCTACCTTCCATCTGATTATATTAGAATCTGTAAAGAAGCTAGACCAAAACAAGGTTTGCGTAGCTCAACGACGATATATATATATATATATATATATATATATATATATATATATATATATATATACATATATACATATATATATATATATATATATATATATACATATATACATATATACATATATACATATATACATATATACATATATACATATATACATATATACATATATACATATATACATATATACATATATACATATATACATATATACATATATACATATATACATATATACATATATACATATATATATATATATATATATATATATATATATACTAGAAGATGATATAGAGGCAGTGATAAGAGAACATGACAGCAGTATTATCGATAAGGCTGATAATAAAAGTAAGGCGATTTGGAAGGTGATAAATGGCAAAGTCAAGCCAAGGAAACTCCAAGCTGAAGAAAGCAGGCTCTACTCGGAGGAGCTCATGATTTCTTTGTGAATATTGGCTGTATCAATGTTTCCAAAGATGGGGAATATCCTCCCAAGATGTCTATGGACTGTCAGTGAACCTACTAAAGAAAGCTATCGAAATTCTGTGCAAGCCACTAAGCTCCATAATAAATCAATGCTTCGAGCAAGGGTACTTTCCCAAGGAACTAAAAATAGCCAGAGTGATACCCATTCATAAGAAAGATATGTGGATATTTGTGGAAATTACAAGCCTATATCGATCTTACCAGCTGTGTCGAAGGTTTTCAAGGCCATCCTGAAGACCAGACTAGTTGACAACACGGATTCCGACGATGTAGATCAACAACATCAGCTATGATTGAAATAGTGGAATTAATTGTGGAAGCATTTGATAGCACAGAGGAGATAGAAATTGCATGTCTCGACCTCGGCAAAGCTTTTGACTGCGTGGACCATAACAAACTTCTGAAAAAAATGGAATACTGTGGCATAAGAGGACCAGTACACAAACTGTTAGATTCTTGTCTCCAGGATCGATATCAGCAGGTGGACTGGAAGGGGAAAAAATCCACATTGAAAAAAATCAAATGTGGCGTGCCGCAGGGATCCATCTTGGGACCAATTCTATTTGTATTATATATGGATGACCTAGTGTACAATGTAGAGACTCACACAGCAGTACTATTTGCTGACGATACAATTTTAGTTAGTAAAGTCTAGGAGGGAGTTGATAGTACATACAGAAAAAGCCATCCAAGATGCTGAAACTTGGTTAACCGCGAACAATCTATCCCTTAACATCAGAAAGACCCAAATACTAACATTTTCAACAAGATTAATGAAAGAACCAGACCAGGTTAAATTATTGGGTTTTACGTTGGACAGTTCGTTGATATGGTCCGCACATGTTAGGATCCTTTGCAGGAAGCTCAGTGCAGCTATTTTCAGCATCTGCAGGATCAAACACATGATGTGTTTGAGACAAGTGTTGCCTACCTATTATGCCAATTTCCACAGCTTGGCTACGTATGGTATCATACTTTGGGGAGCCTCGCCCAGGAGTGTTAGGATATTCCTGAAGCAGAAGGAAGCAGTACGAGCGTTGTTTGGAGTATACCGGTTAAAAAGCTGTAGAGATCTTTGCAGGGCGCTAGGGATGTTGACCTTGCCGTGTTGTTACATTCTGCAGTGTCTTTATTTTCATGAACACAAGGAAAAATTTCTCCAACACACATCTTTCCATGAACATCATAGAAGGAAACGTGATAACTATATCCTTCCCAAACATTGCTTGGAAAAAACACAAAATTATTTTAATTATATCACCATCAAATTATATAATAAGCTACCTTTCAACTACAAGAATCTGAACAACGCAAAGTTCAAGAGAACACTAAAGTAAATCTTACTGGAAAGCTGTTTCTATAGCAGTGAGGAATTTATGTCAAATGACTTTTGAGCGCCTGTTACATGTGATTTCTATGTATATTTGAATATGCTTTTGATTTTTATTTTCATGTGCATTTAAATATGCTTGTTTGTGATGTTTATGAGATTTTACACTCAATTATTTGTATTAAGTTGAGATTTGATTGTATTGACTTGCTATGTAGTTATTGATAGTGAATAAATTTCTATTCTATTCTAATATTCAGCTTAGTTACTACAATTTTAACTAATTCAATTCATGCAGCAATTACCTTCAGAACTATGTCTCTGTGACCATGGGCTGATGCCAAATGCAATGGTGTGTCATCGCCTCTATTTGTGGAATTAACCCTTGAACCTCGAAGAAGAAGCATATCTACAATTTTGAGATGTCCCCTTTTAGCAGCCCAATGCAACGGACTAAAACCATGGTCATCCCTAACAAAATTTAAAGATATAAAACATCAAGGATAAACATCCTAGTTTTCTACGCCATATTAGGTAAACAGCTCCACAAAATGTCACATAAGTTGTGTAATTGTAATACTTACCCTAAATTCATATCATGTTCAGTATCATCAAGCCAGACTCTTACTTGCAACGCGTTTCCTTCCTTACACCACTGAAATATATCCTCCATTTCTGGATTTTTTATTTCAGCAAAGAATATAAACAAATAAGAATGGGCGTATATTATTTTCTTAGAAAAGTTGTCGAGAATATTTTAATAAAACGACTATGAAAAAACAATTAAAACTACACTTTTTCCATTTCAGTGAGAGTAGCTTACTATTTCAGGTATAATAAATTAAACATGAAATTTTTAACATTAATTGGATATTTGGATAGCCTAATAAGGTAAAACATCTGTTCTACTAGGAAATTATGTCAATGTCATTTTGTTTCATTAGACGCATATAATGTCGATATCTGTGGTTTAAACTACGTTCGGATATCAAAACTTTGTTGTAGAATGTTCGGGAACATCCCAGATCATTGTTGAACATTCCAGAACACTTTCGAATGAAGTGGCATATTTTGGAACATTGTGGACCATTCGAAGCCTATTTCGCATGGGTGGAGCTACCTATTGGTAGCTATATATATGGGTATATAAAGCAAAATCCGTTGTGGGTATGAATAGATATCATAGAAATCTTAATATATATATATCTGTACTCTATATATATTATATATCTATGATAGATATACAGGCTCTTGCACCGTTTTATTATGAAACGTCGTTTAACTAAAGCTGGTTTAAGGGGGGTTCAAGACGGCATAAACGCCGTTTATATTTTGATGCAAGTGAAAATGTCGAATTAAACTCGGGTTTATCATTAAACTTACTTTAATAATATGCACGAGCCTAATAATCGCAGTTTTCGTCTGACATTTTAATGGATAGAAGGAACTACGGCCTTTATCTTTACAAGTTGATTCTGGATCACGAATGGTACTGAGCTGCAGGAGTTCGCAGGAAGGAATGAAGTGGACGTCATCTTGGTGAACGAGGCTCATCTCAGACCCTTCGACACTGCGAAGATGTTCATCTTCATCCAGTACAGGAACGACTGACAGGATCGTCAAGGAGGCGCTACCGCAATCTATGTGCGGTCCCACTTGGAGCACCATGTCGCCGTTACCTGCGACTTGGAGAATCTAGAGGCGACTGCCACAGAGATAATTACTGCATCGGTAGGAACCATAAGGTTTATATCGGTGTATAATCCTTCTAATTGACAACTCCCGGAATACGATGTGGATACAATTCTCAGAAACAACCGCGCAGCGATTGTAGCAGGCGACCTCAATGCCAAACATCAGTCATGGCATAGCAGAATGGCGAACCCCAGAAGGAACAATCTTCGAGCCTACGCCGACGTCAGAGACGTGGTAGTTGATGGTCTTCTAGAGTCGATTCACTACAACAACTTGGGCACTGGAGACGTCCTCGACATTGCTATTTTGATGGAAATCACACAAGTACCTGGGAGTTATCTTCAACCGAAGACATACATGAAAGTTTTATGTGGACCACTGCACGAACAGAGCCAAGGCAATACAGGCGAACCTATATCCACTAATCAAACGACGGAGTAAACTCAGTGTAGCCACTAAGATTCGGCTACAATGGCAATGACCTACCTATCTCCGGTTTGGAAATGCGCAGCTCATTGCTATATCACCAAGCTTCAATCTGTGCATAACTAATACCTGAGGATATTTTCAATAAAAAATTTGTAGCTCTTATATTTTAAAATTTATTCTTTTATTCGAATTGCTACACAATCTCATATCAACCCATGAGCGAAGACCCAGCTAGTCTTAATTTAAATAATAAATAGTTTGACACATATTTTAAATATTCTTTTTAATTATTAATTTCAACAGTCGAAAGTTTCGGACGATGAAGTTTCTGTATAGGTATATAAGTTAATATGGATTTCAATAAATTTAATTTTTTCTTGTGGCGTATTATGTAGAGTAGCAATAAGATTGGATTCTCAGTTTACAGTGTTAGTTTTATTGTTGCTTCAATCAATAAAAAGTAAACTGACATAGTAACTCAGAATGAATATAATTTTATTTATGTAATATGCTAATTTCATAAACGTTTGGAATTAAAAAAATATATCATGTTTTTCAATATTGAAATATTGACCTCAATATTTATATTGAAAGCATGAAAGGAAGATGAATGAAAATAAGGGACAGAAATTTGAATAAAATCACAATTTTCAATAACTTAACAAAATTATTCTAATTATTCATTGCATAGTATCGCATCAATAAGAGTGTCCACATATTTTATTTATGGAATTGCCAAAAAAATAGATGCAGACTTTTAGAAGATGAACTTATAACATCTTCCCGAATTGAAAACATAGAAAAAGTTATTTTGAATATTATACTGACTTAAAAATGGATGGATAGTCTAGAAAAACTCGTTTGATGTTTGGAAGCTAAATATATTACAAATATACGAATCTATTGAATATTTTTTACAACACTTCAGTTCAATAAATATAATAGTTCACTTTTTTTGTTGTTATTTTAGTAATAGACCAGAAGAGAAAAACTGTATATTATTTAATAATAATAGTGAATCTCAAACATATCCATAAGGCAATAGAAAAAGAAATTCATGAAGGTAAATCAATTGAAAAGATACATTTATTTATGGAATTTATAATGCAATGTGAAAACCTTCAGCATAGCATCCTTTTTTGAGATAAAATGTACCAGAGATAGAATATATAGCATTTCCTTCTAATGCCAAAATGATAATATTATGTCAGCAGATACCATATGAATATTTAGTTATGCCATCCTAAGTCCTATTCGAATTCCATGAGATTCAATGTCGCCAGAACATTTAACAACAAGCTCATTTGATATTTATTAAACATGGGTTCCAATTAGGTGATTATTAAATATGTGCATTGATATCTGCAACATATAAATGATTTTACATTATAACTTTACGGAAACTAAAGTTATCTCAGAAATATACCTACTCAACTACTCTTTATTTTTCCAGAAATCATTTATCATAGATAATAATTGAAATCGAGATAGAGAAAAGACAATTGGATTGGCGAAAGGGCGAAGAAGAGGGTTACGCGGAAGATGAAGATGTGACATAAACAGTATCAACTCAGCTGTTACCTTTGTGGATTGTGATTAGCAAATATGAATAGATAATTAATAATAGTAATAAAAATGATAATAATGTTTTTTCATTAATAGGTTACATCATAATATACAAATTCATTAAATTTTAAATTTATTGATACATTAATACCAATTGTATACGCATACTAACCAAAGCAAATAACAATATTTCAGGATTAGATTACAAATTCAATCCATATACAATATCCAAACAAAACAAAAATTCCAATATAGAAAATAAAATTGACAATTATTATTCTAATACATCTACATGTACACAAGCAGTTCAACATGACTTGATATACTTCGTGATTTCTCCCTTAAAAACGCCAAGTGATGCTGAATCCCGTATTCCAACAGGTATAATGCTCTAAATTCTTTCAGATCTCTATAAAATAAAAAACTCATCGAACAATTCAGGTTATATCTGAGTAAATGGCAATCAGTATTGTGTCTTGTATTGTGAGTGTGAATTTGAGACCTATATGTTATAAACACATCAAAAATATTTTGGGAGTAAATTATTCAAGACCTTATATATAAAAATTATTGTTATTTTATATTGTCTTTCAACAACTGATAGCCAATCCAAATTCCCAAGTATTAACTTAATACCAGTATATCGATTACATTCCAGAATAACCCTTATTCCTCCATTTTGTAGTTTTTGTAGAGCAGTCAATTTACTAAAGTCAAAACAGTAGGTACATAAGAGTGGCACAATAATCGAAATGTGGCTGAATGATGGTGTTATATTTGATCTACATCAATACTCATTAATTTATACCTGTTGTTAAGATCATTGCTTTAGTTTTCAGAATATTCAATTTCAACTTATTTGCACCCAAGTAAGAAAGTATTTTTTGTAGTGAAACATTCATTCTACCAACAGCCGTATTTAAATCAGCACGAGAAGATGAGAGCAGGGAGTCATCCGCAAAGAGATTCAAAAAAATCACAGCCATGATACAAGTCAATATCATTAATACACAATAAAAATAAAAGCAGTCCCAAAACGCTGCCTTGAAGAACTCCATATCCATTAACAATAGCCTTAGAGTATACATCATTCATTTTAGTTATTTGTTTTTGATCAGTTATATAATCCGAAAACCAGTACAAAACTTTACCATCAATGCCAATATTTTTTAATTTCAGCAATAGTTTCTGTCTATCTATCTCAAAAGCTCTCTTGAGATCCAAAAATACCACAACCACATAACAACCCTGAGCAATGCATTTTTTCTACTTTGAAACAGCCAGCTGCAGTGCAGTTTCACATGATCCAAAAAATAATTAAAAAGTATAAGAAAATGAATTTATGAAAACAAAGAATTACAATACCTGTCATGAAAACTGTATCAAAATTTACAAATTTAAAATAATTATAGGTATTCGATGTGATAAACAATGTTTTTTCAAAAATTGATTTATTGCTATGAGTTGATTATATTATTATTATTATTATTATTATATATATATATATATATATATATATATATATATATATATATATATATATATATATATATATATATATATATATTCATCTTCAGGAAGAATGAAGCATAATATATGTTGCAATACTTATATTACTCCTTCCTACATCCACTACTGTTTAGCCTATGGTGTAAAAATGATAAACCTTGTTTTCATTATGAATAAGAGTTGATTAATGTCTTTTTGAAGAGAAATAGGTTTCTACCCGTCGATCTACGGTTGTGAAATTTCAGGAGCATTTATCAAATAATATTTTGGGGGGAATATTACACTGCCGATTTTCGTAGGTATTTCAACGATAGAAATAAGTATCGAGTATGTTCGATATGGAAGTGACAGTAATTAAAACATATTTTCATAGTTCTTCCATTTCTTATCTTTGCGCCAACTTTTTTGAGAATGCTTCAAAAAGTTTAATCTACACATGTTTAGTTTAGCCTGATATTGTCAGATGAGAATTTCTATTTCATGTGAATATGTTGATTGTTCGCAATGCCAAACATTTATAAGGTATGTATCCACTTATAGTAAAAGTTCCAGCAAATTGAATATGTAAGTATATTACTTTCAATTAATTTTGCAATAATTTTTCAAATCATTTTGCTTCAATTTGTAACAAATAATAACAAACACATAACCTCTTTTGATACGAAAATGTAAACAAATGAAGAAACTATAAAGGACCCAAACATAGGTGTTATTTAAATTGGAAGCGCCTATGAAAATGAACGAATTGCACTTTATCCTATACATTTTATCCCGATAAATGTGAAATATATATATATATATATATATATATATATATATATATATATATATATATATATATATATATATATATATATATATATATATATATATATATATATATATATATATATATATATATATATATATATATATATATATATATATATATATATATATATATATATATATATATATATATATATATATATATATATATATATATATATATATATATATATATATATATATATATATATATATATATATATATATACGGGAGAGTAGGGTAAAGTGGAATAGCTAACAAATAAAAATTCGTATCTCCCAGATATTTTGATTTTAGTTGAAGATGTCATAATATAGTATTACTAGTACATTTGGGCACATACTGAATGAATCCTAAAAAAATAAACCATTGCTATCAGGAACTATTCAGCTTATTTTGAGAATGTGTCATCATTTCAGTTTACCCCATCCAATGGGCAAAGTGAATCATAAACGGGACAAAGTGATATTACTGTAACAATAAATGAGGCAACGTGAAACAAAACTTTCATTGTATTAATCTGTTTATTCTCGACATTTAACTAATAACAAAAACTAGCAACTACTGGAATTCCATATTGTCTGGCAGCTCTGTTATGACGGAGCAAGGCCCAGTCTCACCGCTGTCACAGCATCTTTCATGGCCTCTGCTGATCGGTTTTTCGTTTATGTACGCGCATTTCCAATCTGTAACAACAAACCACATTATAGATAGGTACCTACCTGCCAAAATGAATGATTGGGGCGGAGTGAAATATCTCTTTTTTTTGTCATTTCACTTTGCCCCAACATTCCACCCATATGAAACTGCCGGCTGAATATTTTGAAACATAACCTTTAACCTATTCGCGCACACTATTTTGTAGAAATTGTAGATATATTATAACATCATCTATGCTCAGAATCAAAATTTCTATTACATCAAACAAACCAATGTTATACGTTACATACTTACCTCTCAATATTACAGGTGAACCACAAAAAACAACACTTTTTTCGATAAAATTTAGCAACGACGTTAAACATCAGGTGTCACTCTAAGCAACTACATCAACCGGTGGAGCCACATAATGGAATGTAATAGCATAATTTCACTTTACCGCACTATTCCACTTTACCCTACTCTCCCCTATATATATATATATATATATATATATATATATATATATATATATATATATATATATATATATATATATATATATAATATATATATATATATATATATATATAATATATATATATATATATATATATATATATATATATATATATATATATATATATATATATATACAGGGAGTCCTGATTGCCATGGGCCACTATTGCTATCTCGGTAATTATATGAACTACAAGGTTGGTCAAATTAGACAAAATGTGCCGTTTTTGGAGGACATCGAAAATTTAGTTTCATATTTGAATAATAAAAATTTATCTCGAGCTACGGGGGTTTTTCGAAAAATTGCTCAAAATTATTTGATCGAATACCTCGAAAATAATAATTTTCACAAAAAATTAGTAAAAAATAGAATTTATGCATTTTAGACGTTCTTCAATTTGATAATTTTTAAGGAAATTTGGTTCGTCTAGTTTTCGAGATATTACCATCAAGTTACTTTTTTTAAATACGGACCTGTATTTTTTAATTCCATTTCTCGGAAAAACGGTGTATCACATGTTCATATTTGTTTGCGTTTCAATATAAAAAGTCAAAATTTAAGATGTATTGAGTTAAAAAAAAAGAGAACATCAGCTAGAGGTGGCTTAGACTACCAATAAAACAATTTCCCATTTTAATAACATAAACAGACTGTTGCAGCGTGTAATGAAAGAAACTGTTCATTAAGTTTTTAAACATTCAAACTTTTTACCAATCAATTGAATTCAAGTTATGTAATAAACCTTAAAACTTCCTTATTTTTTTAAATTACTTTTGCCAAAATTCAAAGTGGATGATACATACCTAATGCATTTGCTTCATCTTTCCCATTCTCTGCCATTACAGTTGTTCCCCATTCTGAAGGATCATTAAATGATCCGTATAGTAGCAAATTTCGCTCTAGGCTTGTGAAAATTATTCTATTCGGTAAGCGCCTTTCGGGGTACGAATTTTGATACATTTGAAGGGCTTTTTCAGCACTTCGAAATGCTTTTGCATAACAAAAAAATAAATCTAATTTTTCACCATTGGAAAATGTATTGGACATGTATTACGGATCATAGGCTTTTATAAGCAATTGTTTCTCTTTGCTCTATGATTAAACCTATGATAAAATGAAAAAAGTGCCAAAAAAGTTAAATATGTACTAGTTTTGTACCATTTAAATACAAATGAATATGATGATACATGAACATGTGATACATCGTTCAAATCAGAAAAAAAAAGTGTTTTTAAAATTTGGAATGAAAAATGCAGGTCCGTATTTAAAAATATAGTTGGATGTGATATTTCGAAAACTAGACAAACGAAATTTCCTTAAATAATATCAGCTTGAAAAACGTTGTAATGCAAAAAATTTTTTTTACCACTTTTTTGTAAAAATTATACTTTTTGAGATATTCGATAAAATAGTTTTGAGTAATTCTTCGAAAAACCCCCGTAGCTCGAGAAAGAAATTTTTTTAAAAAATTCTGAAATCGGATTGTCAATTTTTTTTCAAATTTGCTACGGACAAGTCATATTTTTTCTTGTAGGAGTTATAAGTAGATTCAAACTCTTGTCGTACTTGAGATACTGTGAAAAGTTTATCTAGGATGTTCTTCATACAACTAATTTGAGGGGTGTTTCTGAAGGAGTGTTTATAATTCCTCAAAACTACACATTTCAGAGGGAAACTATCATCGAAAATTTTCTTGTAATGATCTGAAAAAGAATTCCACATCCCATTAATAGAAAGAAAAATACGCAAGAAAACAAAATCCTGGTATAATGAAAGACTAAGAGACGAGGCAATTATTTTGAAAAATCTGAATAAGGAACGCAAACAGAATCCTGGCAATGAAGACGTAAATGCAACTTACAAATCAATTAGAAAAGCTCATAATCGAAACATTATTGAGGCAAAAAAATCGTTCCACAATTCTCAAATTTCACAGTCTAGCAATAAGGTAAGAACGTTATGGCAAATAATAAAAGAAAGACTAAACAAAACCACTAGTAAAGGAAAACCAATCAGTTTGTCTAATAGCGATGGTACAATCACAGACAATACACAAGTAGCCAATGAATTTGGAAAATTTTTTTTCAACAGTTGTCCAAGACCAACTAAATGCACACTTCAATGCACAACTTTCTGGAGAATGTACTACAGGGCTTATTGTGAGTGAGACCTTTTACTTTTTTCCTACGTGTAGTGCTGAAGTGGAAGATATCATTACAGGATTACCAAATAAGAAATCAACAGGCTCTGACGAGGTTCCAACATATTTAATAAAAAAATGTAAAACTGAGATTGCACCACTTATCGCACAGATATTTAACATATCAATTGAGAAAGCCGAATTCCCTAATTTTCTGAAGACGTCACTAATAATACCCATATATAAGAAGGGTGACCCACTTTCTCCCGGAAATTACCGACCTATCTCACTGCTAAGTATACTTTCCAAGATTCTAGAAAAGATCGCTGTCGTGCGAGTCAACAAATTCCTGACAAAACATGACATACTGGCAAGGGAACAGCATGGATTCAGAACAGGTTATTCTACAGAGACAGCTACTACAGAATTCGTGCAACACGTCGGTGATTTGTTGGATTGCGGAGAACATGTACTGTCTCTTTTCTTTGACTTGTCACGTGCTTTCGATTGCTTGGACTTTAATTCATTATGGATAAAGTTGAAGCGCTGGGATTAAGAGGAAAGATCAGGGACTGGATAGAATCATATCTGCAGGGACGTAAATTTATCGTGAGAGTTGATAGTAACAATTCATCTAAATACGACATTGGTTCAGGAGTAATCCAGGGTAGTAATGCTGGCCCACTACTTTTTTTGTTATATGTCAATGATCTTCCAAGGCACATTCCAGTAGGAAGAGTATTTCAGTACGCAGATGATGTCTCAATTGTGATTTCCGCTCCGACGCAAGAAGAACTGAATCACAAGACCACTGTTATTGTGGTAGAGTTCAGTCAGTGGTGCTCTAAAAATAGACTTATACTGAACCACGCGAAAACTGTGTGTCTGAATTTCCACAAGAGTTCCATTCCACAAGACGAAGATATGATAATAACGATAAGTGATGATCACATATTAAAACCGGAAAGAACCGCTAAATTCTTGGGTGTTCGCCTAAATGACACTCTCAGTTGGGTGGACCATGTGGAAGAAGTATGCAAGAAATTGAATAGCGGATACTATGCTCTATTGAACCTAAAAAATGCTTGTCAACCAAGAGGGCCTCCTTAGTGCATACTACGCGTTAATATATTCAACAATGAGCTACAATATCATCGCTTACGGCAGAGCTACAGAAAGTAAAAGAATATTTATCGCAAACAAAAAGAATAATCCGTCTAATGTTCGACTTGGATCCCCTGGAGTCTTGCAGACCAACTTTCAGAAAGCAAAAGATTATGACTTTCACCTGTATATATATCCTGAAAGTTCTCTGTTATATATATAACCGCAGAGACCATATTGAGAAGGTTGGAGATGTACATAGCTATGATACAAGAAACCGGAATCAGTTAAAATTGAGCAGATTCGCATACCAATCGTATAAGAAAACACCAGAGTATGCAGGATGTTACTATTTTAATTTATTACCTTTGGAAATACGTTCTGAAATTACCTTAACGAAGTTTAAAAGAAGGCTCAAACAAACTCTTATTAAGGAAGCCTTTTATGATTTAGTAGAATTTCAAAATTATTTTTAAGAATCTTTTATATTCTATTCTTGGGTATAATTTATGTCAACCTTGACTTGTCCTATACATATCTTGTGATTTGAGGATCAATAAAGAATATTATTATTATTATTATTAATGTTTTTGACATCTAAACTGTGAATTTCATCCCAGTTTGTTTGTGTTAAAGTAAGTAGAAAATTGTCTGTAGTTTTTTCATTTATATCTCTAATCCAAATCTTATCTGACTTTGTGTCCTTAAGTTTATCCTTGAATGTGAATATTAATGCCTTATGGTCAGATATGTGATTTTCAATTATTTGAGTGGAGCCCTCAATATTTGTTAAAATGTTATCCAAGCAAGTGTTTGATACTGACCTTGTTGGTTCATGTATTTTTATTTCAATATTAAACGTATCAAGAAGAGCCAAAAAATTTTGGGATTCCCTTGTATCAACAAGTGTGTTAATATTAAAATCTCCCTCAATTATGAATTTAGCGTTTTCTTCAATACAAATTTCTAAGATCATTTTAAGCTTTTCAAGAAAAATTTCTACATTACAGTGTAGAAGTGTACCTGTGCTCGTTCTAGACCACTTCAACTTTTCTAAGTCCGAAATGTCATTTCTGCGCATGCGCGACTAACTGTAAATATAGGTATGAGAATACGTATGGGGGCCCAGAGAACTGAAATTTTTTATGAGGGATTCTTCATGGGGGCACCGGGCTCCAGGAGTCTTCATGTGGGCCCCCAGGAGTCTTCATGTAGGCCCCCAGTAGTCTTCATGTGGGTTCAGGAGATATTATCCACCCCCCCCCCCCCCCACCCCCCCCCCCCCCCACCCCCCCCCCCCCCCACCCCCCCCCCCCCCCACCCCCCCCCCCCCCCACCCCCCCCCCCCCCCAGTTCCCCTACGGTTCTATATATCATATAATTTCAATCTACTGAACACACATGAAAACTCCCGGGGCCCCCATGAAGAATCCTGGAGCCTCCGGAGCCCCCATGAAGACACCCGAGGTACCCCATTCCTATATATATATATATATCATATAATATCTCCTGAACCCACATGAAGACTACTGGGGGCCTACATGAAGACTCCTGGGGGCCCACATGAAGACTCCTGGAGCCCGGTGCCCCCATGAAGAATCCCTCATAAAAAATTTCAGTTCTCTGGGCCCCCATACGTATTCTCATACCTATATTTACAGTTAGTCGCGCATGCGCAGAAATGACATTTCGGACTTAGAAAAGTTGAAGTGGTCTAGAACGAGCACAGGTACACTTCTCAGTGTGGAGGTGAATTAGGCCTATAAATACAAATTACTAGAAGTTTAGAGTTTTCAATGTTAATTTGAGCAGCACAACACTCTATAACATGAGGAACACTTCAATGATTTATATCGTCCCTTCTGTTAAACATGTATGGAATCTTACAAAAAATTGCGGTTCCACCCGCGGTTCCATCCCCACTATAATATATATATATATATATATATATATATATATATTAATATATATATATATATATATATATATATATATATATGTATATATATGTATATATTATATATATATATATATATATATATATATATATATATTATATATATATTATATATTATATATATATATATATATATATATATATATGTATATGTGTATATATGTATATATGAAATCAAGACATCAAAAACACCTAAAAAAATTATGATCCATTAGGTATAAAATCAATCCTGCACCTCAATATTGAATTTCGATACAATGCAATAGTCTATTGTTTTCGGAAAAAATAAATCTAATAAATAATTGTTCAGAATATGGAATGAATAAATTTTTAATTTTTTTTACAGGAGAATCATTGTCTTTTGTGTCCAAAAGTGTTTTGCTGTCCAGAGTGCAGATGTAAACATGAACGTGAGGTCCACAACACTGACATAATTTGCAGCATATGTGCTAAGATATCAAAATCACCTCGTTGCAACAATCGCAAAAATTTCAGAATGAATTCGAAAAAGCTAGTTCCTGCGATAACAGTAAGAATATCTGAGCCAACAGATAATGAATGCTCTCCTAAAACACCATCGCAGGATGATGGAAATGTTAAACAACTCATAGCAACGTTTTCCAGAACCACCTCTTACATTTCAAATGACAAAGAGACGAAGAGTGTTAGCTTGGACACAAGTGTTTTCCAACAAGGCTCTCAACAATTTTCTATGGAAGTAGGTGCTACAAGTACACCCTGTCAAATTAATATTCTTAACAAATCAGTTGCTACGGATGAGCCTGACATCTCTCTTCAGGAGAATATTAATCAAAAAAAATTGAAAGAAGTAAATAAATACGAAATAACGTACTTGAACGACGTTCCAGAACTAACGGATAATTCGAATTCAAAGCTTAATATAAATGGAGAATGGAGGGAATATGGAGAAACACAAAGTAATATATACGCTGGTGAATCGGATATATCTGATCTTGTAACCATTTCCATGAAATCGAGAGATATAGAGTTTACTGGTAAGTATTGATTTAAAGGTGATGAAAATCCATCATTTCAAAGTATAACGTTCATAAATTCATTCTTCTCAAGTTTTATATATATATATATATATATATATATATATATATATATATATATATATACCAGGGGCGGCTAGTCAAAGGAGGCTAAGGAGGCTAAGCCTCCTCAATAATATTCCGCGTATCACTAATATATTATATTGAATAGTCAGCATTCAGCATATTCATATTAATCAAAATCATATTATTTTATGCACCTACCTTCCTTTCAACCTACATTATATAATATAATTTATTAATTAAGATAGAAGGTATTTATATTTACTGCATTTCATTCATTTCAAGATTTGTGGCAACGCTGCGGAGGCTTAGAAAGGTATATTCTCAACGTTCATTATGCCTGCCACAGAAAAGCAAACAACGATGCAAATACTCCGAATGAATACTTCATTGCAATAGAAAAGCATGTAAATGGCAACACCGATAGGAACCCAGTCTTATACAATGTTGACCAATCACAACTATAGAATTTCGCGTGACATCGAGTGAATTCGTTGGAAAGCATTAATTGAATCGTAGTGTGATCGTAGTTACTGATGGCCGAGAACAGCAGCGTTTTTACTTATATTGCTCGCGTATTGTTTCAAAATGAATTTGGTTACTGAAGTTAATTTCAAAAATTCCAATTGTGACTTAGTGGAATATTTGTTATCTCATAACTTTAGTGCACTAAGTTATGGGGATAAAGTTTTGATAAAAACATTGCGACCTACCCCTGAATTAAACAATTTGGTGCAGCGTAACAGACAACAAAACCGCGGTTTTAATACAAGGAATTATGAGAGACATCCTTGCCTAACCGGATCACCGGTAAAAAATAAATTATTTTGTTGGCAGTGTTTACTTTTTACTAGTGAAAATGTCTCTGTTTGGGGCCGCTTAGGATGTGAGGATTTAATTCTATACCTTAGTTGAAAGTGAGGAATTTTTCACCGATAAAGTAACTTTAAATACAGCACGCGGATTAATATCTTACTTACAAGATAAGGAATTTATATATTTTTTAAACAGCTTTAAATTAATTTTTGAACAAACAGAAATAGTTTTTCAAATCTCACAGCACAAGTTTTCAGATGTAATTTACTCACGAAATCGGCTCAAGTTTCTTTTGGAAAAAATTTCAGAATTTCGTGCAGAAGTTTATTTTAAAAAACTATTTTCTGTATTTCAAACTACTGATGATACGACTCAATTTAGCCCAAAACGAAAGAAATTCAGTTACACAGATATGGAGCTTCACTATAAGCAAATATTTTATGAAATTTTGTATACTATTAGGGGTCAAATAGAAATAAGGTTCTCTGATTTGAAAGAACTGCATTTCTTCGACTTTCTCAATAAAAATTTGTTAACCGGATTTTCGGCTGATTTTCCAGATAACCTTTTGGAAAATTTATGTCAAAAATACACTTTTTTTGATAAGGTGGCCATAAAAAGTGAACTGTGTGTTGTTTATAATGACAATGAAATTTTGGTGCAAAATGAAAATCATGTGAGGACTATTAAATACCCTTTTGATAATGATTTGAATCAAGATTTACCCCAAGTTTATAAACTCTTATGTCTAATTGTTTCTATCCCGGTGACATCGGCTTCCGTAGAGCGCTCGTTTTCCACTCTTAAGAGAATTAAAACTTATTTACGAAATTCAATGAGCCAGGATCGTTTGAAAAATATTAGTTTGTTGTCTATTGAAAAGGAATTGGTAAAACTTTTGGCGAAAGACAAAAAATTTTATGAGGATATTATAGATCATTTTGCTAACGTTAAAGATCGCAGAATCCCGCTAATCTTCCAAAATATATAATAACTTTTTATTTGCTCTCACCAGCTGTTAACAAATTCGTTAAGTAGGTAGGTATGTACCTATTTTGTGAAAGAAAAAAAAATTTGATGAATAGATGAATTGATTAATTGGCTGAGAAGAGTTTTTGTGAATATTGTAAATAGGAGTTGTAGGTCTCAAGGTAGACACTCGAAAGTGAAAACAAATTAATAGCTTAGGGTGCTTGTTTTACTTTGATTTTCTTTAAATTATAAGGCGGTTGACCTTGAAATCCTAAAAATTTTCGCCTATGGTGTATTTTTCAACACCTTTTGTAGCCTCCTCAAACCAAAACCTCACGAGCCGCCACTGAGATATACATAGATATATTTATATATAGGTATATATAAATATATATATATATATATATATATATATATATATATATATATATATATATATATATATATATATATATATATATATATATATATATATATATATATATATGTGTGTGTGTGTGTGTGAATGTACCTTCTTCTGCAATTTAACGCCTGCCGGGTAAATACTACATTGATTTTTGAATATTTCTGTATGATACATGATTAGTTGAATTCCTTATTTTTTGTTGAAACTGTAGCTCCAGTTAAATATGTATTGCTGTCTTCATTTGAAGATAAATAATTTTCGAAAAGGTTTGCTGATGTCCTAAGTATTATTTATGTGAAAAAGAATTTCATGTGCGATGTACATCGTAATTTAACGGTAATTATAAAAATGAGGTAAAGTGCATTTTTTTCGATGAAAAAAAATTCTGAATGGCGATTAATAGTATATTATTCAACGAGCGGTAATGTAGGCCATAACTCACGCAGATGAAGTTTGCAGCACGAGCTGCAAGCGAGTGCTGTAATTCATCAAGTGAGTTATGACCATTACCGCTAGTTGAATACTATACTTTATCTACGACTATAACAATAAATACTAAGATACAAATACGAATTCAAAATAATTAGGTAGTATTAACTTAATTTAAAAACGTCAGAATTATTCAAGTGACATTAGCAGATGAGTGACAGTCGATCTTACTTGGGATCTTAGTAGACTATATAGTGAGTTTTAACAGTGAGTTATTATTACTCACGCTGTTTGGTAATAGATACTATTAATTGCTAGAACGCAGTTGAATAATGAATATATTATTCAATAGAAGTAGATAAAATACCTTTTAAACGATATATAACATGTCATGTTTCTATATCTGAGTAGTAAGATTTCCGAAATGAAATAAATTATTTTGACAAGTCGGATTATTTTGTCGTGTTCCTATTAAATGGCCATGAAACATGTCATTTTTGACGATTAGTGCATTGATAATAAAACGTTCGCACGTGTAACTTAAAAATAATTTAAATATAAGGAATTTAAATGAAGTTTTGATGATATTGATTATTGTTCATAGAAAATGTAGCAAAATTATAGCAAGAGTAAGTTCAATGAAATGCGTCCTAATTTATAACAAACCAACAAGAAGAAGTTAGGACGATTACAAAATAAGTTGATTAAATATGGGTCAAATCTGAAAGCCAAATTATATTTACTGAACCCAGTAACTTGATGAAGATTTGGGTTTCACTTATGCTTCTGTTCAAATAATCCATCATAATCATTGCATGCTCCCAAAAAATTCTATGAAAATGCAAGCCCTGAATCTAGAAGATTATCAAAATAGGATACACTTTTCTGGAACCATACTGCAACGCCTCTAAAAAAACCCTTACTAATAATTCGGACAGACGAAGCTGAATTCACCAGATAAGGGATTTGCTATAGAAGAGGGACTTCAGAAAAATTTTAAATTCAACGTTTTCTTCCCTTATACTAGATATTCAAATAAGGTTTCTTATTCTCCATGTAATATTAAGTTCTACTAAATTCCTTGAAATTCTGAGATAAATGGTGAATGATAATCAAGTTTACCTATCTGCCGTTAGAACAGTAGCTGTTGGTTCCAGGTGGATGTGCCATCGCCTCATTGAGCTAGAGGAGTGGCCAAGCTCTTCCGAATGTTTTATGTTCACTGGCTTAGACGTTTAGGACAGTGGCATTGGCCTGCAATATTACCCGATCTCACTTCATTGAATTTTTATTTGTGGGGTGATTTGAAAAAAAAAAGTGTACATGAATCCGGTACACAATAAACAAGACCTACGCCAACGAGTGATAAATGTCACTGAAGAGCTAGATGCCGATGGGTTAACCAAATTTTAAAAGCTATTATGATTGTTTTATTTATACATTTTGATGTAAGTGTATTTGCATTGTTATTTGCTGATCAACTGTATTTGTTATTCGACATACAGAAAATGGGTTTTTAAAATTATTTTGTCTCCATCAGAAGTTACAGGATTCGAAAAATATCGTTTCGTTCTCAGTTTTGACCCATAATTAATAAAATTGATTTGTAATCATCCAAATTTTTTCTTCATCATTGGTTATTAATCCTGGTACATTTCATTGAACTTTCTGGATGATCTTGCTATAATTTTGTCATATTGTCCTTGCATAATGAAAAATGTCATAAAACTCAATTTCTATTTTAATTATTTTTTCGATACTTTTATTAATCAAAATGCAAAAGTTTTATTATCAATGCACTAATTCTTTCAGAATATTGTATAATGTAGGTAAAGGGTATTTTAGTAGAACACTTGATCGAAGATTTAGAAATAACACTTAGGATATTAGCAAACTATTTCCAAAATTTCATCTTTATTCAAATCTGAATAACGTAATAAAAACATTCAATTGGAGCTACATTTTGAAGGAAAAATAAGGAATTTGATTACTTTCTCGAATACCGCTAAACATAGGTATAGGGAAGTAACATAAAAACATATTAGGAAAACAATTGTGTAGCGAAAGAAACAATAATACATGGAGAACCTTATTTCAATTATTAAAAATATTTTTATTCCATAGAGTGGAGCCATTTCTACAGGTACCTAAATTTTCGGAATAATAATGTCTCGTTTTCTGTAAACGTCTGAGGTGTCATCGGACATGAATAGCCCTCTATAGTTATTTAGTCAAATTAGTGAAAATTTAATTTATTGTTCCTAGTCAACACGATATTTAATTATTTTCAACAAATATTGACCTGCTCAATTCGAATAATAAAAACAATATTTGTTCCTGGAAAATCTCCTTTATAGTATTTCCTCGAGTCAACATAAAACAGCTTACCTAAGCAGTAGGTATTGAACTCATTGAATATATTAGCTACATCAATGTATTAAAAAGGAGTACCTATTTAATATTTTCATGAATCAAATTCTTGAGCTTCTTCAGATGCATACAGATTTTTGATACGAAGTTGTAATTTAACTTTCCGAAGATGAATTGACACCTGCTTTCAGAAACATAACATTTCAATGAATAATAGTTTGAGAAAACTAAAAAGCACGCTTTAATAGAAAAGCAAACTGAAAAACAGAAAATTATTTTCAATAAATTTGAATCAAGAATATGTAATTAACAAAAAAATGTATTTTATTGTAGAGAAGATGTTTTTTGGACATCTCAATTTTTTTGAAAATAATAAACGTCAAATAAATTTCAATAACCCAAAGTTCCGAGAAATTCATTAATTTACATGAAGAAACATTAATTCACATTCAATTAAGTAATTTTCCTAATTTTATAGGCCTATTATTGCTGAAAAATACAAGTAAATGTAATTATTCATATACACATTGTAAATATATATATATATATATATATATATATATATATATATATATATATATATATATATATATATATATATATATATATAATATATATATATATATATATATATATATATATATATATATATATATACATATATATATATATATATATATATATATATATATATACAGGGTGATTCACGGTGGATGGCACATCAGATGTTTCTGGTGAACCATACAACGGATCAATTTGAAAATTCAATGGAGGGCATAATCGGACATTCTCTTCCCAACTAAAATATTTTCGGTAATGCGGTGTTGCCACTTCTATAAGAAAGTAGTAGCAACTTTGATTTTTCAAATGGAACCACCTGTATATTATATTATTTTTAGAATCTCCAACAATTTCCTAACAACTTTTCATAATATTTTTCTATACCTATCTGTTACTGTTTTCGAAATAAAAATTATTTTCGTTTTTTTTCATCGGAAATCAAGACCTCTAAAAACTCTGATATCTTTGAGCTAAGAAATAAAATGATATCGAAATTTTGGATAAAGTTTGTTAATACCTAGGGGCTTCCTACACTTCAGCCTAATTTTCGTTATTTCAATACAGGGTGGTCAAAAAATACAGTTATTTCGTTAGCTTGGAAAAGTGACTATAAGTTGGTTATTTCCAATAGAATACCCTGTATATTATTACAAATTCGGAAAGCTGCTAGAATTTCCTTTTTATCTATGTATATCATACCTATACCTAACTATTCAAGTTTCGGACTTATGAGCACTTATTTGTGAAAATGTTCCTTGAACATGGTATCCCCTTGGTATTTGCTAAGCATGTCATGATTACCTACTATTTGACAGTAACGTTGTGACAATGTACTAATAATATCGAAACTTTCATCACTTCAGAAGTTGGAAATACCTTCAGAAACGATGGAAAAAATTTATTGAAATGAAGTTCTTATGAATTTGTTTATTATTTTTGGACAGTGTGATAAAATTATCAGCAGGACATGTAGAAGTTCAATGAAATGTATCCGAATCTACCGCCAATGAACCTCAAGAAATTTATACGAATGATATCCGGCTTCTTTTGCGAAATTTTCACTGCACCAAAAATGACAATTTTTTCTATTGAAAATTCCATCTCTTGAAAATTTTGATTCATCAGTTCAAATCATTTTATTTAAAAAAAATGGATCTTTTTGAATGCGTACCAACATCATTTCACAAAATTCAACTCTCTGTTGAGGGTAGTGAGGCTTCATTGCTTTAATTTTGGTGAATTTGTAATCATGCATGTTATGTCTTTGCAAGATTCTTTGAACAGATGAATATTTTAAGCCAAAATCTTCTTCAGCACTTCTTATCGATGATTCGGGAAATGAGTGAAAATATGCTAGGACATTAATTTGGTTGTCTTCGGAAGTTACGGGCCGATGTACATTTCTTAGTGCTTTTAAAGTTGATCCAAACATTTTGAAATTGTTCTGAATTCGTATAAATTTCTTGAGGTTCATTGGCGGTAGATTCGGATACATTTCATTGAACTTTCTACATGTCCTGCTGATAATTTTATCACACTGTCCAAAAATAATAAACAAATTCATAAGAACTTCATGTCAATAAATTTTTTCCATCGTTTCTGAAGTTATTTCCAACTTCTGAAGTGATGAAAGTTTCGATATTATTAGTAGATTGTCACAACGTTACTGTCAAATAGTAGGTAATCATGACATGCTTAGCAAATACCAAGGAGATACCATGTTCAAGGAACATTTTCACAAATAAGTGCTCATAAGTCCGAAACTTGACTAGTAAGGTATAGGTATAATATACATAGATAAAAAGGAAATTCTAGCAGCTTTCCGAATTTGTAATAATATACAGGGTATTCCATTTGAAATAACCAACTTATAGTCACTTTTCCAAGATAACGAAATAACTGTATTTTTTGACCACCCTGTATTGAAATAACGAAAATTGGGCTAAAGTGTAGGAAGCCCCTAGGTATTAGCAAACTTTATCCGAAATTTCGATATCATTGTATTTCTTAGCTCAAAGATATCAGAGTTTTTAGAGGTCTTGATTTCCGACGAAAAAAAACGGAAATAATTTTTATTTCGAAAACAGTAACAGATAGGTATAGAAAAATATTATAAAAAGTTGTTAGAAAATTGTTGGAGATTCTAAAAATAATATAATATACAGGTGGTTCCATTTGAAAAATCAAAGTTGCTAATACTTTCTTATAGAAGCGGCAACACCGCATTACCGAAAATATTTTAGTTGGGTAGAGATTGTCCGATTATGCCCTCCATTGAATTTTCGAAGGGATCCGTTGTATGGTTCACCAGAAACGTCTAATGTGCCATCCACCGTGAATCACCCTGTATATATATATATATATTATATATATATATACATATATATATATATATATATATATATATATATATATATATATATATATATATATATATATATATATAAAGTAGGTACTCACTTTTTTCCACAGATACACCGAGAAGTAAATTTGATAACACGTCTTCTCCAGTTGCCAATACAATGTCAGTATTCAATGAATAATAGTTTGAGAAAACTAAAAAGCACGCTTTAATAGAAAAGCAAACTGAAAAACAGAAAATTATTTTCAATAAATTTGAATCAAGAATATGTAATTAAAAAATAAATGTATTGTATTGTAGAGAAGATGTTATTTGGACATCTCAATTTTTTTGAAGATAATGAACGTCAAATAAATTTCAATAATCCAAAGTTTTGAGAAATTCATTAATTTACATGAAGAAACATTAATTCATATTCAATAAAGTCATTTTCCTAATTTTATAGGCCTATTATTGCTGAAAAATACAAGTAAATGTAATTATTCATATACACATTGTAAATATACATATATATATATATATATATATATATATATATATATATATATATATATATTTTTATATTTATTTATATATATATATATATATATATATATATATATATATATATATATATATATATATATATATATATATATATATATATATATATATATATATATATATATATATATATATATATATATATATATATATATATATATATATATATATATATATATATATATATATATATATAGATATATATATTTATATATATATATATATATATCATATCAAGCAGCAATAAGAAAAAAAAAGTCCTAAAAATTCGAAAACTGATAACGTTTCGTCCTGACTTTCTCTAAACGTCGAAAGATTATTGATGTCAGAATATTTTGTTCTCATTTCGAAAAAACAGGAAAAATGAATAAACAGTAGAGGCAAAAACTGTATTCATATATATATATATATATATATATATATATATATATATATATATATATATATATATATATATATATATATAAAGTAGGTACTTACTTTTTTCCACAGATACACCGAGAAGTAAATTTGATAACACGTCTTCTCCAGTTGTCAATACTGACAGTGCTCTAGAAGAACGAGATTATATGTTGAATGAAGAAACAGATTCACAGGGGGCAGTTGATATGATATTATGGGAAACTGCTTCTAGTTTTTCGGGTCATACAGAAGCAAATAAGAAACCTGACAATTCATCCGATCAGGAAGAATCTAGCACTTCTTCACAATGTCTACAAGTCTTCAGGTCAGCGTATTCAGATACAGAGAAATCTACTAGTGTAAAACATGATAGTAAAGGAAGTTTATTTAATAGATCATCTTCAATAGCTGATTTGTCGCAGGGTGTATGGCAAAGTATCAGCAATTCCATTAGGTCGGCCTTGAATTCCACTAAGGATATTTGTAATATCACTGGTAACATTTCCAAACGTTCGTTAGATATAATTGATTATCCTTCAGCTAAACGTAGAAAATATGAACCCTACTTGAAGTGTAGACCTCCCATACACAAGCTAGGAATAATTGTATTTTCTAAATGCAATAGCAGCACAATTTCATGTAACAATAAAGCCACCCAAACCGAAGATTGTTATTTCACGTAATTTGTTGTATGAAATCGCACTAATTCGTCCTCGTAAAAGAATGTTTCTCTTGGGACGTTTGACGTTCTGAAATCTCATCTTGAAACACGTGGTAATATATATGTCAACTTCCATTTACGTAAGTGTATTCATGTTGGAATAATTCTAGTACAACGACATTCACATATATTTTAAAAAATTCCACTACAAATGTATTAAATCCTATAACCTATTTGTTAATTGATGTTCTCAGAAGAATCAGTTTTCGTATGACAATATGGATTTATATTAGTACAAATCGTTTCTCTATTTTACTACGTACATGTGTATTTGTAATTTTATTTAGTAAGCTATGTATCAGTCTGTGAAAGTTGCAATTGTGTTCCACAAAAATAACTTAATTTC
>JARQZK010003616.1:545000-570000 GCA_030704885.1 Cynegetis impunctata
CGGTATTCGGTACGAAAAGAGCGGATAGCTTTCCCGACCCTCGAGTGACCTTGAACTAAAATATAAAGGATGAAGGAATATGCATTAAAAAACATCTATCAATATCCGAATAATCAAATAGTGAACCAACTAATAGATGAGAAACTTATGTATAGTGATCGATGAGCTTAGTAATTCTAAACTTAAGTTCAGTTATGCCCTATTTATGATTTTTCATGTTTTTTATTCGTTTTTTCTGAAATTAATGAAATTTTTGGCCATTAATCCTATTTTATCCGAAAATAATTAACTGTTGAACTGTTTCGAAAGTTAACAGTGAAGTGCGAGAATAGTTTTTATATCCTTTTAAGACCTCCTGCAACCAGTTTTTCGAGATTTTTGAGTCAATGTTACAATTCAAGACTCATTTGTTTCTACGTCTTTATTGCCATGCAATGAACCCAGTGGAGGATGTCAATGAAAAAATTCAATGCCTTCACCTATGTATTTCTGATCTGGAAAAAATATATGAGGGATTGATTTGTATGCGCAATGGAAGGCGTGATAGTTTTGTCCACTTTTGAAATTGTGTTCAAAAGAAAAACCTTCACAAGATGATGATCCTTTGGTTCCTCGGAATCGAGTATAATACCAAACAAGAATGAAAACAACGAAGCCAGCTCTGCGCAAATTTATCGAAACCCCAAAGGAATACTACAAAGCTCTTTACATTGAAGTTTTTGATAACGTTCAATCTTGCATTACTGAGCGGTTTGCACCAACTGGACTCACACAGGGCATTGCAGTTGACCAAGAGTACTTGCTTTTAGTAAACAGAGGTAAAACAAAGTTTGAAAAATCAACTGAGTTTTTCAAGAACGACCTAGACATTGAGAGACTGCACTTTCACTTGAATATGTTAGTCGATATCGCTAATAAAAAACAACTGGTCTCAAAAAACATGCGCGATGTAACATTCCACAAGAGTGGAGAGAAATTTTATGTGAATTAGTGAAGTGCGTTAAGGTTCTCCAAGTAGTTCCAATCACGACAGCAACAGCAGAACGGGAATTAAGGACCCTTAGATGTCTGAAGTCATATCTCCGATCAACAATAGGACAGAAGCGATTGAACAACTTAGCTGTTCTTCATGCCCACCGAGATGTTTTGGGTGAATCGGATATCCGACCAGTCATCAAAGACTTAATATTCAGTAATCTAGTCAGACGTTCGACATTTGCACCTTTCTAAACACACTCTAGCCCTAATATTGGCATTTAGAGCAATATAAAAATCTTCATGAAATAGAGAATTGAATACATACATAATGTTAAATTTTCAGTTTGAAAATATTGGTACTAGTTTAGTACTGTACTAGTGAGAGGCTCCATCGCCTATTAAATAGATCCGTGAAAAATGAAGATCGAGAAAAATATAGTTTCTCGATCAAGGAGTGCTAAGCCCGTCCCTGCCTCTGTCGAACGGGCGCACCATCTGCTCGCTGTCAATCTCGAATTCGTTCGGAATCGGCTAGATACTACGACCTCATTGGGCCTCGCCGTGCCGAAACTTCCGATAGAATTCAACCAGTCCAACTATCGGCTCCAAAGCAGGTCACGTGAATTCGAGTCCATGTGACGCGAAAATAGTTCTTAAGCGTCGGGAATGCTGACGTTTTCGCGAATTTCGGAGAAACGTCAAACTTTAAACGTTCGATATCGAAAATCGGCGTCTCGGATCAAGGTGAGACGTAGCCTAAACACTACGGAAAGGACGTGGGCGATCGACGAGGCCGATCTCCTTATCTCGGCTTCATAAGTTTGCCAAAATGCGGCCTCCGGCCGCCTGCATTTTGGGAAATCGAATTTGGCAAACCAATTATTTATTTAGTATTATATAAATATTACTATACTACTGTATGTTGTGTCTTTGCAGAGTTTTGTATACATCTTGCTTTACTTTTAGTCTCCTACTATCGTATTGTAAAAAATCCATACGCTAAATAAAATAAATAAATAAATATTACTGTATTAGTTATTTTCAAATACTTAAATATGTTTATTCATTATTTTATAATACTTAAATATTTTCAAAACAATAACTTTGAAATATTGTTTTCATTAAATGAACCCTCAGCCTTATTCAAAGTAAACTCAAATTAGCCATTTCACATATTAAATCAGTGCTATTACTGTGCGACAACATATTTTATATTTTATACTTTAAACTTAATAGTGAAGGATTTATTTAAATATAATTGCAGTTTTTCAAAGCTATGTATTCACTGCTCTGTAATAGTCTATAAGCATAATTATTACTGTAAATTGAATTAGCTTTTTACGAAAATACCGTGCGTGTTTAAGTTTTGTTTCGTTTTTCAATGCCAAAAAAATGTGTCAGGCTTCTCAAGTTTCCCGGAGTGTCGAGTTATCGAGAGTTGAGGCTTCGGTGTTCTAATGTTGATCATATGACTCTAAAATGCTTAAAAAAACTTTAAAACCCACTATTTTCATCTAAAACTCAAAAAATTTCCGGCGCCAGTATGGGCCCCCCAATATTTTTCATAAGTCGGCGCCTCTGTATATATATATATATATATATATATATATATATATATATATATATATATATATATATATATATATATATATATATATATATATATATATATATATATATTTACAATGCCGGATTTAGAGGTCTGGAAGCCTCGAGGAAACAAAGGATTGGAGGCTCTCTGACCCAATATTATTTTCCAAATAAAATGCACAATTTTTTTCAGTCGAGTTTTCCAATAAATAATTTATTGTGAATCCAAGTAAAGATTTCTAATTATTCAACAAACATATAAAAATAATCGGAAACAAGAATTCAAATTTTAGCGTCAACGAACAGAACCTTCCGAGCTTTTTTCGCCAAAAAGTCGTTGATGATTTTGCTGAAATCCAGTTCCCGAAGTAAATCACTGTCAATGCTCAGGAGAGAAAGCTTTGATAGACGGTTTTCTCCCACCGTAGTTTGAAGCCTATTTTTTATAATTTTCATTTTTTGAAAATGTTTGTACAAGGTACTGTAGGTGAAGGTAAAACGCGAAAAAGTATATCAAAGGAAAAAAGTTGTTCACTAGCATTTACTAGTCTGAATTTTTTTTTCAGAAGTCTATATTGTGGGGCCCCCTCTTTTGTGGAGGCTCCGGGCCTGTAGCTCCAGTTGCCTACCCCCAAATCCGACCCTGTATATATATATATATATATATGTTCAGAAAGATTTCCGCGGTCGGAAGTATTTGAAAAACTTGGTTCACGGAATGAACCGCGTAAAAGATTTGAAAAATCTCGACGTTTCGGCTCCTTTTGCGAAGCCATCTTCAGGAGAATTAGAAGGGAAATAATTCAGACTCGTGGCCTCAATCTGCCTACTCCACGAATCGAATTTAGGAGGAATCGGAAACAATACGATTGCGTGGTCTCAACCTGCCTACTCCACTAACCGTATTGCTTCCTGTCAACTCTGAAGTCTCAATCTGCCTACTCTTCAGAGTCAACTGACGGGCCGATCGTCGCGTGGCCGTATTTATAGGGGGGTGGGTACTCACGCTCATCAGTGCGGGATGCACTCTGATTGGGCGTTACATGGCGACCACTGAGAAGTGGTTTCCATGCTGATCGGAGTCTGTGACTGTCATCTCTGGTGTTCAAACAATTTGGACGTTTTTCTATTTCTACAGCTTCACGGATAATTCGGGATTTGAAAGATCGGACGGGAGCAATAGTTCTTGTATTGGGGAAATCGATAATGTGGCCTGTTTGGGTGTGATGTTGGGAAAGGGCGTTGGCGATATCTGAGTGTCTTACCGAAAGTGAATGTTCCTTGGCACGGACCTGAATTCGTCGGTTCGTTTGTCCTATATAGGAACGAGGACAATTGGAACAGGGAATCTCATAAACACCGTGATTTTCGTTAGGAATTTTATCCTTGACGGATCTGACCAGATGGGAGAGTTTCTGTTGAGTAGTGAATATTGTTTTGATTTTTGTGTTTTTGAGAGATCTTGCGATCTTATCTGTTACTCCTTTGATGTAAGGAAGAAATAATTTAGGTGTAGATTCTTGTTCAGTGGGATTGGAAGGTGGTAGAGGTGGGGTGATATTTGTGTGTTTGCGTATGCTCTTGTCGATTTGATATGTGTTGTAACCGTTCCGTAATAATATATGTTTTAGAGTTTTGAGTTCTGATTCACGGTGTTCGTCGTCAGATAGTCGAATGGAACGGTAGATTAGGGTATTAACTACAGAGTTAAGTTGAGAAGGATGGTGGTGAGACTGGGCATTCAGATAACGGTTTGTATGAGTGGGTTTACGATAAACTGAATAGGAGAAGCCTTGGGATGGAAGTTTTTTGATCATGACATCGAGGAATGGCAGAGACCCATCGTTTTCCATTTCCATTGTGAATTGGATACTTGGATGTATGCCATTCAAATTCACAATGGAAGTGGAAAACGATGGGTCTCTGCCATTCCTGGATGTCATGATCAAAAAACTTCCATCCCAAGGCTTCTCCTATTCAGTTTATCGTAAACCCACTCATACAAACCGTTATCTGAATGCCCAGTCTCACCACCATCCTTCTCAACTTAACTCTGTAGTTAATACCCTAATCTACCGTTCCATTCGACTATCTGACGAAGAACACCGTGAATCAGAACTCAAAACTCTAAAACATATATTATTACGGAACGGTTACAACACATATCAAATCGACAAGAGCATACGCAAACACACAAATATCACCCCACCTCTACCACCTTCCAATCCCACTGAACAAGAATCTACACCTAAATTATTTCTTCCTTACATCAAAGGAGTAACAGATAAGATCGCAAGATCTCTCAAAAACACAAACATCAAAACAATATTCACTACTCAACAAAAACTCTCCCATCTGGTCAGATCCGTCAAGGATAAAATTCCTAACGAAAATCACGGTGTTTATGAGATTCCCTGTTCCAATTGTCCTCGTTCCTATATAGGACAAACGAACCGACGAATTCAGGTCCGTGCCAAGGAACATTCACTTTCGGTAAGACACTCAGATATCGCCAACGCCCTTTCCCAACATCACACCCAAACAGGCCACATTATCGATTTCCCCAATACAAGAACTATTGCTCCCGTCCGATCTTTCAAATCCCGAATTATCCGTGAAGCTGTAGAAATAGAAAAACGTCCAAATTGTTTGAACACCAGAGATGACAGTCACAGACTCCGATCAGCATGGAAACCACTTCTCAGTGGTCGCCATGTAACGCCCAATCAGAGTGCATCCCGCACTGATGAGCGTGAGTACCCACCCCCCTCCCCTATAAATACGGCCACGCGACGATCGTCCCGTCAGTTGACTCTGAAAAGTAGGCAGATTGAGACTTCAGAGTTGACAGGAAGCAATACGGTTAGTGGAGTAGGCAGGTTGAGACCACGCAATCGTATTGTTTCCGATTCCTCCTAAATTCGATTCGTGGAGTAGGCAGATTGAGGCCACGAGTCTGAATTATTTCCCTTCTAATTCTCCTGAAGATGGCTTCGCAAAAGGAGCCGAAACGTCGAGATTTTTCAAATCTTTTACGCGGTTCATTCCGTGAACCAAGTTTTTTTTTCATATATATATATATATATATATATATATATATATATATATATATATATATATATATATATATATATATATATATAGATAAATTCAGTTGAAATTTTGTCATCCTCAAGCATTGGAAAAGAGAGGTATATGAGCGGAAATCTTTCAAATCGTATGTGGAAATTAATTATGAACAGCATATTCGAAATTCAGCTTCTTATGGCGTATGTGAGTGTGGAGCTATAAAAATTTTGTTTACGAAGGATTTTGCATCGCCGAACCCTGTCAAATTGAGTTAGGGGGTTGAAAATTTGTACGTGTGTTCAGTTGGTGCTAAGTACAGGCCTGTTGGAGCCATAAACTTCTGTACCATCTGCCGCCCGTTTTACGTAAAGATTTCTTTTTTTTCGTGATGGCTTTTGAGAATTTGCGCACCTTCACAACATTGGTTTTGTATCAAAATCGCGTTTCGGCCTCATATAACACTCTCCTAGAGAGCTATCTAAAATGAGTCGACGAAAATATCATTAGTATCAACATATTGGTGATCGAGATAGCCCCAACAAAATTTTGTTCCTTTATGGTCTGTGAAATATCTCCCGATAACCGCAATTTCGATCTCATTGACATAAATTTTTTTGGATATGATGAAATGACTCAATGAGTAACAGATAATGTTTCATAAATTTTTGAATAAGTGATAAACTTTTTGCAAAACGGAAATGTTTTGAATTCATTATTATTGCTATGTAAATGCTACGTTGGAACAAATTAATTAGCAATAATAACGAATTTGTTATATTTCCGTTCTATCAAAAATTTCAGATAACAAAACAAAAATGAATGAAAAATTATTTGTGATCAGTGTACCATTAATCATCATTATCAAAAATTGCATGAGAATAGACGTACACTTTGAAGAATATAGCATATACCTATATTAAGGAATATCTGCTAGGCGGCACTGAACTTAATAAATCAATTTATACACGGTGAATCAGATCTTCATAAGAAGTTATCTAAACATAACATAAAGGTGAACATATACTGAGTTATACGTGGGAGGCGGCAAAATTTCTCAATTTACAGGAATTGTTTTTCGGAGAATGACTTAACCTAGAATTTAACATTTTCCTATCAATATTTTTTAATAACTCTAGCTGTACGTAATAAAACTGGCATCGACCTGAATATTCAATTTTTAAATTCGACTGCGAGGACCTAAAATTTGTTAATAGCTCCAAGTAGTTTTCTCGATCTTTGAATGAAATACAACTTTTCTCCAATGTACCTACCCAACTACCTATTGTATTATGTCAATATATCAAAAATACAAAATTCGATATTCAGTTAAAAAACAATCTTATGTCAAAATAATTTAAAGATAGCAAAAACAATTTGATGATTTTATTTTTAATAGAAAATATTGTCGCTTGACAGTTCAATTTTGCTATCTTCCGAAACTTTTTTAACTAACACATTCTACGTAATTTATTAATATTGAAAACCATATTTTACACTATAATTCCACCTAGCAATCAAATTTAAAAAACATCGGTAATATCGATACTTATTTTCATTTCATGGAATAGATATTGCATTTTCGATATATTTAAGTTCGCATAATCAAAATATCTGGCGTTTCATGCTTTTTGGCTAATATACAAAAATTCGGCAGCAGAAGAACAACCTAATTTTTTACTTATGGTATGTTTTGTTCAGTGCCGGATTAACATTTTTGGGGCCTATAGGCTGAAGAGTGGTGGAGGCCTAGTTAAGGCGACGAAAATCCCCCAACTTCAAGGTTCGCTAACATGAGATTTTTATACTTTAGTATGAATTACGAGTAATAGATCATTACATTTATATAGTATAGCGAAAAAAATTGAAGGGCCTCAGTTCTAGGTACGTGTTCACATTAAAGTATTATAGAGAAGTCATATACATTTTTAGAAATTCCATTACGTTATAGTTATTTTCGTAATCCCGTTGAAAGATTATATTTTGATTCCGAAGAAAGAAAAAACACCGTACCTCGCAATTCTGAAAAATCCCAACGTCGTGTCTCTGTTGTCATGGAACAGTTTGACAGTTTTATGAACAACGTCAGTTTTTTGTGTTCTCAAGTTCGCTTTAACGACGACCATGGATGAAATTGAGGAACAAAATCAAATTCCATTAGAAATATTGGGAGAATCACGTGCAGTGCAGCGAGTGTTGATTAACTGCCGAAAATAACTCAAGAGCGATATCAAAAAGAATATGAAAATTTTGAAATGTGGCGTAAAAGCAAGAATGTAAAGGTGGTTAATGAAGATGAATTAGCCTATGCGAAATGAAAATCAGAGGTTTATTCTCCCAACTCGCTGTGGACCAAGATTTCAATGTTGTTATTGTAAGCAGAATGATGTTTTGAAATATTTGAACAAGTGATTTCTTAACGGCCGGCGGCCGTTAACACTGAATTTTCAATTGTCATCTGCATACCGTTAAATCAAAATAACAGTATGGGATTACGAAAACTAAATTAATGAATTTTCTTTAAAAAAAATTTATTCATTCATTTGTTTATCTTGAATAACTCTATTAATTCGGAATGTGCAATATATTTGGTCTATTCTTCCAGAGCTCAGGCTTGCATAGAGTGCACGTAGTTACAATGCTTATCTTAGTGGAATATATTTATTAAATAATTTAATGCCCAATACTAACTCAATATTAACACTACTCAATACTAAAAAAAATTGTTATACTAAATTACAACTTTTCTAGATTAATCTTTAGCAAAATCTTCAATTATATCACTAACGTCAATTTCCCTCATAAAATCGAATTCCGTGCTGAGTATAGTTTGATCATTCAAATTTGCATCAGTTATCAAGTACAAAATCAATTATTAAGTACATAATCATTTCAAAATTTCCTCTCTGCAAATTTCAATTTTGGTGGGGGCCAGCCCCTTGAGTGGTGGGAGCCTATTAGGCCAAGCAATAGGGCATCAAATGAGTGTTTTTTTGACATAAATTTTACCTGTTAACGGACTATGCCGGCGTGTGCTGAGGAGTCGTGAGATCAATTGTGACATGTTTTGGACTCGCAAATATTAGCAGGGAATTTGTTATAAACATTTTTAACGAAAAAAAGGCACTTTTTTTAGTTTTTTGCGAATAACTCAACGAATAATGAAGCAATCTTGATGCTATCAATAGACAAAATGTAGGTAATAAAATTACGAACAAAACTAGACCTCGAGCGACCTGATCGGATGATTAAAACCCGAGAAAATCCCGGAAAAGTAGAAAATTCAACGTTTTTCAAAAAATTCATAAGTTTGTTTCTTTTCATTTTTTAGGACTGAATCTTCGGGGAATTGTAGTAATGGTTATGCACTTTACGTGTGCAAAAATCGGACGCTGTGACTTAATTAGTTTTGTTGCAATTGCAATACAAACTTTTTAAGCGGTATTTTGCAAAATTCATAGTTGCGTCAGGGATTGTCCGATTTCAATTTTGAAAACGGTTTTAAAAAATATAGATTCCGTACAACAAATCGCATATTCTGGTTTTTCATCAAAATTATGGGAAGTACCTTAGAACAGCCGGGAAAGTCGGCAGGAAACGGCTAAGCGCGCGGATCCGCTCGAGTGGTGGGGGAAGAAGGAGTTGAGGAGAGGCGCGTATAGAGATACGCCGCGGCGCGCTTGTAATTTTTACATTTGAATATTTCAGCAACCATGAAAGCTATCTTAATAATTTTTTTTTAATTGGGGTCTAACGAACTCGAGGAAATTGATTATTTACTCAGAATTTATAAATAATTGAATGTTAAGCGTACAAATTTCGAAATTTGAAATTATTTGAACTTTATTTTAATGATATGGGAATAAATGTCTTTATAAATGAACAAAAGTGATGTTTACAGGTATTTACATTTATTTACATTTATTTACATACATATTTACCGCCGCGGAGTATCTCTATACGCGCCTCTCCTCAACTCCTTCTTCCCC
The DNA here is from genome assembly GCA_030704885.1 of Cynegetis impunctata. NCBI lineage: Eukaryota > Metazoa > Arthropoda > Insecta > Coleoptera > Coccinellidae > Cynegetis > Cynegetis impunctata. The sequence continues at coordinate 554,624 of JARQZK010003616.1, forward strand.
CACCACTCGAGCGGATCCGCGCGCTTAGCCGTTTCCAGCCGACTTTCCCGGCTGTTCTAAGGTACTTCCCATAATTTTGATGAAAAACCAGAATATATGATTTGTTGTACGGAATATATATTTTTTAAAACCGTTTTCAAAATTAAAATCGGACAATCCCTGACGCAACTATGAATTTTGCAAAATACCGCTTAAAAAGTTTGTATTGCAATTGCAACAAAACTAATTAAGTCACAGCGTCCGATTTTTGCACACGTAAAGTGCATAAACATTACTACAATTCCCCGAAGATTCAGTCCTAAAAAATGAAAAGAAACAAACTTATGAATTTTTTGAAAAACGTTGAATTTTCTACTTTTCCGGGATTTTCTCGGGTTTTAATCATCCAATCAGGTCGCTCGAGGTCTAGTTTTGTTCGTAATTTTATTACCTACATTTTGTCTATTGATAGCATCAAGATTGCTTCATTATTCGTTGAGTTATTCGCAAAAAACTAAAAAAAGTGCCTTTTTTTCGTTAAAAATGTTTATAACAAATTCCCTGCTAATATTTGCGAGTCCAAAACATGTCACAATTGATCTCACGACTCCTCAGCACACGCCGGCATAGTCCGTTAACAGGTAAAATTTATGTCATGTTTAAATCCCTATTGCTTGGCCTATATAGGCTGCAGCCCACTCCTATTGGTAAATCCGGCCCTGGCTCTGTTAAATTAAAGTGAGCACTTTTTAGCGTACTTTATCAGACTGAAAATAAATGGCTACTTTGTTGAATCAACAACTAACCAATGAGATAAGAACATTTTATTTCTGTGCTCACATCCGCAGACTCCTTTTTATATATTTACAATTTATGAATAAATTGGATGTTTACCAAAACTAACCAATCCCTTTAACTAATTTGAATTTGGCGCCATGAGTTTAGGAACGCCTACGTACAACCCTCAGAGTGTATCCGTCAGAGTAGTGAAAATAAATACAATATACAACATAACGGTAACGTGGTGCGTGTGGTTGATGTTGATAATATCTTCATTTATTATTGTCAACTTTCTTTACAGAACGAACAACTTTCTTACTAATAAATAATAGAGAACAAGTTAATCACACATACCTCAGTATATAAATAATTATGAGGGTATGTTTGTTAATTGGTAGAAATTAAGTGTTTCCAATGACACTGAGAAGACATTTTTAAAGTCGCCTAATATAAGTGAGTAGAAAAACTTTAATATTTCAAAATTTTGGGGACATGATAATAGTTACCCTTAGCTTTGGCCTTGTTTTTGTTTTTAATTCGCAACTTCACCACGAGGGGTCGCATCGATAGTATTTCTAACTTAACGTCATTGCACCTAATCAGCGTTGCCGTTTGTAACATAATTATCGAATTGTAACATAATTTCTCCTCCAATTTGTTCTCAATCGATAATTGTACCATAATCGATAACTGAAACATAATTTTAACCTAGAGAATTTTCGACTATAATATAAATAATTACCTATGGAAAGTACCTGACAGCAAGTGCGAGATGTGTGAAACTAAAAAAAAAAGGAATTTTGTTTTGATTGTGTGTGCAAATCATCGCTACCCAATCTCTAATACAATATTGTAATCCTGAAAAAAAAGTCTTCTGATTTGTGCTTGCAGATAAAAACAATTTGTAACATAATTTTGAAGAAAAATCGATAATTCTAGCAACGCTGTACCATAATTCTCACTTGCCTCTGTGGTAACACTGCACCTAACCTTCAATCTTCATTCATGTGATATTTTTAACACAAGATAATTGGGGATCGGACAAATTTTCAGAAAGTGTTTTAAATTAATCTTTATAGATACTTATTCCCATAAAAAATGAAATTTTATTCATTTATAGCCTTTTAGGTACTCAAAATCATGTTTTAATATTGTTTGTTTAAAAATCCCGCCAAAACGCCACTTTATGTCGTCTGAGAGCGCGTGACGTCATTTGTGTTTTAATAACTCATAAGCTGAAAGCTCATAAGCATAAGTTCGTGAGAATTTTCGTTTCGTGGAGTACTATCTTAATTTGTTGTTATGGAACGAAAAAAATATCGTTGGTGTGCAGTACCTCAATGCACGAACACATCAAAAACTACTCCAAATAAAATAAGATTGGCTTCAGTATAGGAAGCTCTCGAAGACAGTAAATTGGCGAGTGATGCCCAAGAAGTAAATACAACTTTGCCTGCTAGTAAGTACTTATCAGACCAAAATATATCTATTTCTGTCTGCGAGTGTGTAATTTACTCGCTTCAAGATTTAGACAGATTAACAATTAACCTTTAACTTTGTTTTAGGTTCACCTGTAGAAGTCGTAGTCGAACATCAGCCAAAAAATCAAGATAAAGGAGTTCAAGTTTTTGTGAAGAGTACATACTTCAGAAGTAAGTCAACGAAAACAAAATTCAAATCCCATAGTATTGCAACATCACCATCCAAAACATGTACATGTACAACTGTATCAACATAACCCTTCGAAGTAGAACATATAAAGCTAGCTATGCCAAGTACTTCCAAAATCCACAAAAAATTACTTGTGGATAGATCTGATAGTGACACATCACTATGCAGCCATTCAATATTTCAACAATCATCACCTTCCGTTGAATTGTTACAGTTGAAATCACTGTCCGAAACCAGTAGCTCAAATGAAGAGGAAGCTATATTAGAAAAGAATAGAGAAGCAAAGCAAGCCGTAGACAGTATTTGTAAAAAAATTAAAGCCAAACCACGATTGTATATTGGAATACCTAATAACTGTTACTTTTTATTAAATTTAATTGCAAAAAATACCAACATACCTATTAAGAACATATTAATGAGTTTAAAAAAAATAAGAATGAATACAACATTCTCAGAACTTTCTGATCAGTTTGGAATATCTACATCATATGCTGGCAAAATATTTGAAAAATGTATTCCAATGATTTCTGATGTTCTTAAATCCTTCATTGTAAAACTAGATAAAATAATTAAGACATCCCTTCCAATCGCATTTAGGCATCGCTACAATAAACTCAACTGCATCATAAACTGTTTTGAAATTGAAAAGCCTTCTAAATCAGTACATCAGGCATTAGGATAGTCTGAATATAAGAAAGGGAATACAATCAAATACTTAATATCAAGTACACCAAATGGTTTGGTGAATTATATATCATCAGGATATGGAGGACGGATAAGTGACACTTTACTTGTGGAAAACTGTGAATATCTTGACCAACTAGAGCCTGGAGGTTGTGTTTTAGCCGACCGTGGTTTTAAACATATTGAATAACTATTAATCCAAAAAAAATGTCATCTATTAAGACCCCCAAGTGTGATTCAAGAGGCTAAATTAAGCAAGAAAGAGGCTCATCAAACTAAGCAGATTGCAAGCTTAAGGATCCACATTGAGAGGGTTATTCGAAGAATACAGGAATTCTCTATGTTGAAACCACATTCTCTGTTAAACACAAAGTTGGTTAATGTGCTAGATGAATGTGTCATTATAGCGTGTGCTCTTATAAATTTACAGGACCCGATTGTATACTAATCTAGTTCTAGCTTAGCCCATAATCTATTCGGTACCCATGGAAATTTTTTTAGAAATAAGTTTGTTTAGTATTGCATTTTTTCTATTCTGTTGATATCAGCCAACTCGCAATTGTAAATGAAATTAAATACTTAGGATTTATTATAGACCATCAGTTAACTTTGAATAAGAATGCAGAATATACTATTAGAAAGATATGTAAAAAAAATGTATTTTTTCTCTAGAATTTCAAAATCTTTATCAACCTTTGCTAGATTAACATTTTATAATTGTATAATAAGGCCACACTTTGACTACTGTCCCACATTGATGTATCTATTTGGCCGAAATCAAATAGGACAAATGCAGAAATTACAAAATCGAGGTATGAGAATTATTTTTAAATGCAACCGATATACCCCTATTGAGTTTAGGGGAGACCGGGGCAGGTTGTAACACGGGGTAAGTTGAAACAGTAGCGAAATCTTCAATCTGCGCCAGTCGCTGGTTTCCGCCTTACGTATGCCAATACACCTCTCTGTAACCCAGTCGCCCACCAACATTCAAAGGTTGAGGCCACGCGGATTCCGAAAAAAGTTCAGTTTTGTGAATCCGTGACGTCGACTGAAACTTCAAAGGTAGGAATCAAATTTGATTAACATTTTATCTGTTGTCGCATTTGTTAAACTTGCATTTGTGTGTTGTTTGTTGATGTATATAGTTACATATGCATGCTGTTAAAAAATGTTACCACTATTAGTTAGACGAAAAAAAAATAAAATATAAGTAATGTGACCGATGGGGCAAGTTGTAACATTTTCCTTGGGGCAAATTGTAACATGTTACAACTTACCCCGGCCAATTTAATAGTAAAATAAAATATTTTTTAATTGGTTTTAGCATGAGGACCTATAAGAAAAAGACTAATAGGGGCGATACACCCAAAGAATATATGGAGGAAGCCATAAATAGAGTTTTAAATAATGAATCAATCAGATCAGTAGCAAGAGACCTTAATATATGTCATGTAACCCTTGGCAGAAGGTTAAAAGACTTAAAGACCAAGAAAATATATGGAATTTGGATGAAACCGGACTGACAACTGTTTAAAGGCTGGGAAAAGTTGTAGCGGAAAAAGGCACAAAACAAGTAGGAGGTATAACATCCAGTGAAAGAGGGGTTTTGGTAACTTTATGTATTGCCTTAAGCGCTACTGGAAATCACGTCCCACCAATGTTTATATTTCCTCGAAAACGTTACCAGAAATCATTTTATTCGAGATGGTCCACCGGGCTGCATTGGAGCTGGTAATGGATCTGGATGGATGACGGCTGATTAATTTTCAATATTTATTAAACACTTTATTTCCCATGTTCGACCGTCTCTAGAAAAACCGATCTTGTTACTATTAGATAACCATGAATCCCACGTGGCGTACAAAACTGTTAAATACGCTAGAGAAAATGGAGTGGTGTTATTGTCATTTCCTCCTCATTGTTCCCACTGACAGATCGGTTTATGATCCGTTGAAAAAGTATATGACCTCGCAACAAGACTCGTGGATGCGTAGTAATCCCGGAAAATCAATTACCTCATATGATATTCCAGGACTTGCTCGTCAGGCGCTGCCGCTAGCACTTACACCAAATAATATTAGCAAAGGCTTTCAATGCACAGGAATTGAAACGTTTAACAGGGACATTTTTGAGGAAGATGATTTCCTGCCTGTCAATGTAACTTATAGACCGTTAAAAGAATACCACCAAGAGCTGCCTGCAAACCCAGAAGTAGAGACTGCACTATTATTTCCTATAGAAAATGTGCCACTTGATGAAACACCAGCTAATGCATCAATGGACACCCACAATTCATTTGACCATGCTAGTTCCGTAGTTGAAGACTTAGACTTACCATCTACCTCCAGTGGTTTGTCGCCTAATCGAGCAACGACACTCAACTTTTCTTCAGTAGCCGTCTGCCGCCTTCCAAAGGCTGCGCCAAAAAAACAAACAACTAGGGGCCGAAAAAAGCGAAAGTCTGCTGTTTTAACCGATACACCAGAACTGCAAGTATTAAAATCTGAAGAGAGAGCAAAACTCCTTAAAAAGAAAAAGCACCTACATCAAAAGTAAAAAGAGCAAAAAGAAAAGTCCTACAGGAGTCGTCCAATGATGAATCTGGTGAGGACGATGCCATTTGTATTGTTTGCTGCGAAAGTTTTTCCAGAAGTAGAGCTGGAGAAACTTGGACCCAATGTATAACTTGTAAACAGTGGGCACATGAAGAATGTACTCCTGGGGATGCAATTTACATATGTCATCATTGTGATTCAGATGAAGACTGACTCAATATCTTCATAAGTTTCACTTTTGGGATATCTAAATCTTTATTTTAGTTATGTTTTCTGTTAACTATTAAGAAGTTTTTATTTATTTTGTTGGTATTACGGTTCTGAAATTATTTTGTTACAACTTGTTATGATGTTTTCTTCGAGGTTTTCTTAAATTAGATATCAATATCTACCTTTGCATGCTTTACCATTTAAAATAAATATTTTTTGTATTTTATCAAGTTTTTCATAGATCTTTGCTTTAAAATCATAATCATAGCTATTTTTTCAAGGTAGAATATAGTGTTACTACTTACCCCAGCGATGGTACAACTTACCCCTGGGGTGGGGTAAATTGTAACAAAATTCGGCCTCACTTATTTTCAATATATCTGAAAAAGTATTATATTACGTCCAAATTAAAAACCCTTATAATCTTCACAAAGGTTTATTGAATATAATGACCAAAAAACACATATCTTATACAAATAGTTTTCGCATAAATGACGATAAAGCAAAAAATGTTACAACCTGCCCCGGTCTCCCCTATGTTAAATACCCTATGTGACAGCTGGTACATAAGAGACTGTATTATTTGAGCATGATTTTTATTTACAAAATTATGAGTGGGATACAACCAGCCTATCTTAGCAGATATTAAGTACGAAATGGTGATTTTTATTTACATAACACAACAACATGTAATACATTTTATATATCACGAACAAATTACAAGAGCGGAATGAATTCGTTGTTCTTTATAGGTCTAGCTAGCTTTAATAAGATACCTGATAGAATAAAAAATGTGAGTTCCTTAAAAGTGTTTGGAAGGTTATTATTAGAATATATCAAGTTGTAAGGCATGACGTACTGTGAAATTATTTGTTTGTATAAATCATTTATATATTTATAACTATATATTGTATATTAGGATTCCTAAAATAAAGTCTACATTATTATTATTATAATATTTTTTATGTAATTATTGTAATGCATTCAATTAATCAAGATTAATAAATAAAACAAAGTATATGAAGCCATAATGTATTTTATTTCGTGCTGTTGTATAATATTGGATATATATTTTTCTCCCAAAATTTGTAGACACTGGAAAAGTAATCAGTAATCAAATTTTCATCATATCTAACTAACAGTACTTCCACATTATTTGTGTCTTCAAAATTATAGTCCGCAACACAAAAATAAGTTATTTTCAAATTTGTTACATACATTTGGACTTGCAATTGAGCCATGTGTTTTTGCGTAACTTTTCCATTTAATATAATGTTTATAAGTTTTTTCACTAGAGGGGCATTTTATTTCAATGCAAATCTCACTGTCACAAATACCATCAGGTGTACCAGCCAGGAAAGTAACAACCTGCTTTTATGTTGTGCCCGAGTATTCCCTTCAATAATTTTAATATTTTCTTCTGAAAAATACTTGGATATTTTGTTCAAAAATGAACCACAGTCACTTTCATCACAATTTTCTAAAATTAAATAATGTAGTGAAAACTTCTCAATCTCATTTGTTCTATTATTATTGTAGTTGAATAACCCACAGTTAGTTACACCTCGGTTTGATGCTTCTTGGAGAAATTGTGACAGAAAATCACTTTGCGATGCAGTCCGCATAGCTTGTTGTATTTTAACAGTGGACAGATCTTTGGTAGTCATGTATTTAATATTGATACCAACTTGAGCCAGTTTTGATTTCTTCCAGTAACACTGAATTTCTGTACATGATGGTTCTTCGCTTCTTCTGTGTACCCACATCAGGAAAGCTACTGAATGTTTGCAACCGCCTGTAGATGCAGCACAATCATGACACTGGACGCTTACGACTTTACCTGCTTTTTCATCTACTATCATAGTCGCTGCATACGATTTTGAATGAACTTTGTGTTCTGGACACACCTTGCATTTAATGGTACATAACTCGGAATCACGCCGAAGTTGTACATATCCTATAGCATCGTCGCCGTATGATTGTCTTGCTGATCTGAAAAAAAGTGAAAGTAAACTACATTTTTCCTCAGACGTGCCAAAAAAGATGTAATATTCTTTGAAGTTTATACTTTTAAGGTTATATTTGGTTTGTTTTTCAATAGTATTTTTTCAAGTGCCAAGGTGGTAAATAATATATTTTAGTAGTATAGTTTTAATACTTACACAGAAGTTTTCACATTTCGGAATTCAGCGTCACAAAAGTTGAATTACTTGCAAAGAAATTGCAAATCATAAACATATCCACTCTGGGAAGATTTCGATTGTCGGCTTTCGTAAATCCTGTTTCCATTATGAAAAACTGGAGAAACACCACGTGGTAGTTTTTAAATCGATTACTGTATCCTAATTCAGCAGTAATCTTTCAGCAACTTTTAGAATTTCAACAAAATTATGGAAATAACTGGGTGAACTAAGTAGTTAGTACCCGTGCAGTCAATGGTCGCACACAGATGACGTCACGCGCTGTGATTGGTGTTTCAATACGGATTCAAAATATTGTAAATAACAACATTTTATTTCTTCATTTAAAAATATTTAGGGGCCTTATATTAAATTATTATTCGATAAATAATCATAAAACAGTATATTTATTTTATCTAAATACATTTTAGATATTAATCTGATTATTGTCCGATCCCCTATTAGGAGGATTTCACATTTCAGACTGTAGTTTAAGTAGAAGATTTTTTGACCACCTGTGAGCAATTTAAATGTTCTCTCTTAAATATGGAACTCTAGATCTCGGCACATTAAGTAACTTGAATTGGCAAAGCCACGGATACTCATTATAGCTTTATTCGTATAAGCTATAAGCAGATATTGTTTCGAAGTTAATACCGTAATAGTCCGAATTGAAACATATCGAACTAACTTGTTCATCTAGTTATTTCACTTATCTTTATCGAAAGTGATGTAATTGTCTTTCAATTAATTACTGAAATAACTAAAAGGTTCTTCTGCACATGTGAATAAACGTTTATAGTTCTACAAGTACCAGATCAGTTTGAATACAATTATCTGAAAAAGCATGGAGACCTTTCTCACGATTTATAATTACTTGAACGTTAATAATTCTCTTCCTAGTGATGTTGCTTATTCCTTTCTGTGGGTAATTCTCGTGTTACTGCTTGAGGGATGTATAAAATTATCAATATATCGATATATACTATATAATATGGTTTTATTATTACAAAAAAGTATTTTAAACTTCAACATCAGTATTCTCTGAAGGTGCATCCATACTAGTGCGCCGAACCATGCTAAACTTAAGCGAAAGTTGCAAAAACATCCAATCTGGACGCTAACCGCGCGGGAACGAGCTAGTCTGCGCCGCGCTGAATTTGTTACGCCGAGAGTCGGTACATCAAAGAAACGCAAAATAGACCAGAAAATTAAAAAATAATAACTGCATTTTTCATACCTGAATAAATACAAAAAATAAATTCTCATATTTCCTAGAAATCGATATCTTTCATATTAATTCAGACCAGAAGATATAAAAAATTCAATAACAAAGAACTGTTTTATTTGAATATGAGCACAATGATATCGTAAGAACATTTTTCTGATATTCAAATTATTCCTTCAGTTTTTATTTTTGTATCATAATATGCAACAACACCTATATATATATATATATATATATATATATATATATATATATATATATATATATATATATATATATATATATATATATATATATATATATATATATATATATATATATATATATATATATATATATATATATATATATATATATATATATATATATATATATATATATATATATATATATATATATATATATATATATATATATATATATATATATATATATATATATATATATATATATATATATATATATATATATATATATATATATATATATATATATACCTATATACTGAGCACATTGTTTTTTGATCATCTCTAGTGAAACAATACTTCCGCAATAGCCACTAGATGGCGCTGATCGGTTGTCGGTACTCGGTAAGTGATAAGATGGGATCATGAGTACCCCAGACATAAATGACAAGTGAACAAAACGTGAAAAAAATGTATTCAGTAGATAATAATATATTTCAACAGAAAAACAAAAAACGGGAGACCATAAAGGCTCCGTCATATATATATATATATATATATATATATATATATATATATATATATATATATATATATATATATATATATATATATATATATATATATATATATATATATATATATATATATATATATATTTATAAGGTGAAGTGGGTTAAGTGGGGACTAAAATTTCAACATGGAACAACATAACTTTAAGAAAACTTGATGTACAGAAGTGCGCTTTGAACTGGAAATGCTGTGTTATGAACACAACATCCCATTGATTTATTTCGTCTGAAGAACGAAAAGTTTTCGAAAATTTTATTGTTATATAGAAACCTGTCTGTAGAACCCGCTTGCCCCAGTATCTGGGGCAAGTAGGTTCGTTGCTTATACTTTTCATATGGATAGTGATATTATTGAATGGGGCAAGTGAGTCAATCTACATATTTCAATCTTCAATTTGCTTTTAGATTCGAAATATCAGCAAAATTACCAAAGTTATGAACTTTTTTGGGGATTTTGATCAGAAATGATAGTTGTGAAAATTTAGGGCTTAAACGAACTAATATAATATGAGTGTCTTCTACAACAGATTTTTCATGTTGAAAAAGGAAAATTATTTCATATTGAACGAATTGAATTGAACAGGAGATATTAATTCTCCTCTTCTCCCAAGATCTGACTCAGGCAGTACTCTCAAAATGGCATCTTCTGTGATCAAACATTCATCTTCTATTTTTGGCCAATAAAATATTGGTTTCGAAGTATCTTCTTTTTTCTTCGTGAATTTTATTTTCAATTCTTCTGCTTTCACTTCTAGAACTTGTCCAACAAAGTGTTTCTTGGATTTTTTAGTTGAAAATTCAACCAAAACCCAAATTCCAACTCTGATGTTGTGATGAATGTTCAAGACATTTTCTTCTTGTTTTCTCCTTATTTCTTCATTTTCATATCTCCTTCGCAGATCTTCTAAGGTTTCTTCGTCACTATCGGATATAAATTGCGATGCTCACTTTGGTTTTCTTTTTCGGTATCTATGATTTTTCCGAAGGTTTGTTGTGCTTAACAGATATTCTTTCCAAAGCATCTTTTGTGGTGATCACTTCAGCCCCTGGAGCCACTCTTTTTTTCTGTTTTTTCTTCGTGATTTTTTTGTTTTATAGATTGAAGCAACAAATCTTCAAATGATACGTAATGTAGATTTAGATTTTCGTGCATCGAAACAAGATTTGTTCTCTCAACAGGAGAGTGTGGTATTGGGGCAAGTGGGGATGAATACCCACTTCCCCCGAAGAAATAGTTCCCACTTGCCTCCCCAAACAAAAGTTGCGGGGCAAGTGGGAACTATGGCAGTAAAAATGACAGAAAGAATGGAAAAAAAATGATAAAAAAATTACTTGAAGTAGCATGAGTAATACAAAGAAGAACAAACTTGACAATTTGTTCCCAGGTGATCTATTATGGTAAAGACAATATTTTTAATTTCTATTGGGTAACTTCAATTTTTCGATAAAATTCAGCTCCTTCTAGAATGACCATGTACTTGTTTCATAATGGCTTTGGAAATCAAAAACAATATGTCGTAACTGAATTAAGATCTGAAGAATATTTTTCTCCGAGTTGAGTTCCCAAATTCAGTGTTTTTTTACAAATTATAAAAAAATACCCACTTGCCCCAGATCCCCACTTACCCCACTCTACCTTATGTATATATCCACTCACGAAATTTCAACCTTCTCAATCTGGAGAAGTTGCGCAAAACATCGCAAACACGCCAAATTAAAATCTCTTAATAAAAATGACGGTGGTATTAGGGAAAAAAGTGTATACTACCAAAGGGCACTTCACTCACTCAATCAACGTAGAAATTTTCATTTATCTAACCCTATTTAGGCTGAGTTTCGGGTTGCAAATGATTTTCATATAATAATTTGTGATAATGAATAACGAAAAAGATACCAATTGCCTTTAATTTATCAGCTATATCTACTACTCTCATATTTTTGAATGATGGTCGTTTTGTCGTTACTTCCTTCTTCACCCATTTTTTATGTTAATTTGTCGTTTGCTGTCGGCATATACCTATGAAGGTAGTATGACAAGAGAATATATTTAATTCACTACCATTTACCTAACCCGAGACCTAACCTGACAAAGTTCGTTAAATACTTTAACCTTTTTTAACTCTGAACAGTTTCTCCTTCAAATTTAAAAAATAACGCATGAGCAGCAGAGCTCCGCCAATAAGGTCGTAAGTATATTTCGTGCGAAGTACATCGTGTCGACTTGCTATAAGAACGGAATAATTCATGACTTGAAAAAACCAAGCTGTAATAGCAAACCGAAATAAAAATAAGTGAATAATTCATTTTATTGAAAAAAGGATCGTGAAGTTCACCGTGTAATGATGGCGAAGCAGGTCGAAATTCGATTCGAACGGAATAATCTCCGTGAAGTGCAGCGCGGTTGAGGAAAAGAGTTCAGACCCACAAAGAGTCGTATTTCAACATGAACTCAATCGATGTAACGAATTGCAACTCTCTAACATCTAACTGAATCTGCAAAAACCACGAAAAATAAATATCTAGGTAAAAATGGTTGGAATAATTTACCAAAGTTTTGATACCAAATTTCTGCCTATTTGGTTTTACGGGAGCTGCTGCAGATGTCAATATGTACCAGGGAAAATATATATGAAAACAAGAAATATCTATGTAAAAATGGCGGCGATTGGAAAAATTTACTTACCTAAATTTTGATAGTTTCGTTCCCTCCTGAAGACAATCCTATATACCAAATTTCAGATCATTTTGTTTGATGGAAGCCGCCGGGAGATGTACCAAGGAAAAAATTCCATATATTTACATGGATATATATATATATATATATATATATATATATATATATATATATATATATATAAAAATATCTATATTTATTCTCCTATAGTAGTTTTCACAATAGTAACATGTACCTAACACACGATTTTCTTTGTAGAATGTTTGTGTGCTACGTCTAGATAACTAACTAAGATTACAATAATGTTAAATAATGTTTTACAATAAATGTTATGAAATGGTAGTAAATAACACAAATTATTTGAGTATTGGTAACAACAGTAACATCAATAAATGAGGCCATACAGTACTAACATAATGGCATCATCAGCAGGTTGCAATTTTATTATCCAGCAAACAGAATATGATATTTCTTTTGTTATACTTATATGGTCGATTTTCAAGCTGAGAGGGTATGATGTTGATTATCTTTGGAGCAACATAATAAAGTGATCTTTGTATTGATGTAAAGGATGTGCTTGGAAATGCAACATGTCTCAGACTTACAGCTCGGGTAGTGATACAATGAGAAATTTCCTGTGTCATATACTTATTGTTCAGTAATAACCTACAAATATTTTTTATGTGTAATTGTTCTAGGTTCAGAAATCTAGCCTGGTCAAACACTTGCTCTGTGGAGAATCTTCTATTTTTGAATAATATGATTTTTAGGATTTTTTTTGGACTATGATTAGTGCGGACAAAACAGATTTACAGGCCGAGCCCCAAGCGATAATACCCTAATTTATAACAGATTCCACTAAGCCCCTGTATACATTTATTAGGTTTTTCTTTGCTAACCAATCTCTAATTTGATAGACTTTGTAATACATTTTTCTTAATTTTGTTGTAACAAACTCAATGTGATCCTGCTACCTCACGTGTGGATCAAAGAACAAACTCAAATATTTAGTTTTATATACTAATGAGATTTTTTGGTTGCAATTGCAATTTGCATAGTCATGGCAGTTATCGGTGTGAATCTTTATCGATTTATTACCGGGATGTGTTCGCTTATTCAAGGTAAAACACATGAAGCTAGACTTATATATATATATATATATATATATATATATATATATATATATATATATATATATATATATATATATATATATATGTTGAAACAACTACTTCCGCACATGACTGACTCTCGATACGATGCTATAGTCTCTATTTCTGGGGAAATACGACTAATAATAGATTATTTATGTGATACAAACTGTTAGCTAAACTAAGGCTACGTTAGCGTTAGCGGACCAACAGAAAAGCTCTTCTAGATACTTTGATGCTACCAAACACCCCTATTATCTCAAGCGCATATAATTTGTTGCATAGGAATGGAAAAATGATATCTCAGTACCTATGTTTATGTTTCGGTTAACTCCAGCTGCGCACATTATTGAAACATATTGGAATATGTTGTACCTATAGGTAGGTATGTATCAACAAAGTAATGAAGTATACAAAAATCATTTTACGGTAGTAGCAAGTACGTAAAGGAGTAAAGGAGAATTTTTCAGTTATTGATCAGTAAAGTTATTAATAACCTATACAAAACTACTCTAGTCGTATTTTCAGTGAAAATAATGGACTTGCACTGTAAGGACCGCGTCCTTGGTTTATTCTTTTCATACCTATTTGACCACGATTTTTGAGGTTTTCGGGATATCTGATAACATATTAAAACAATGGTTAATAATAACAATTTACACATTTTTTAAATGAAATAACGCATGACGCACGTTTCGGTGAAACTTCACCTTCTTCAGATGCTAAAGGCAAACTAACTATGTTTCTCCGTTATATGGAAAACGAGAAATGACAAATTATGTCGAAGGGATAAATAAGAGAATGGTTACAAATAATTATTAGAATAGGAAAAACCAATTCTGAACTGCTAGTCAGGTAGTGCGGTAAGTTTGGAAAGATTGAGAAATATTAAATGCTGAAAGTAAGGGAATCAAACCTACATTTTTAGAATCATTACATTAAAAAAATACAAGCGTTCCGGTCTCCTATTGAATAGCCAAATCGATCATACTTCGACCCCCCTCCTCAATGTTTTCAAAATTACCGAACTACCTGACTAACAGTTCAGAATCGGTTTTCCTATTCTGATAATTATTTGTAACCATCCTCTTATTCACCCTTTCGACATAATCTGTCATCTCTTTATTTCTTGTTTTCGATATAACGGAGAAACATAGTAAGTTTGTCTTTAGTATCTGAAGAAGGTGAAGTTTCACCGAAACGTGCGTCATGTGTTATTTAATTTAATAAATGTGTAAATTGTTATTATTAACCATTGTTTTAATAGGTTTATTAATTTACACCATATATCGACCCAATCAATCCAAAATATCTGATAACATATACATAACAAAGAACTCAGCTGTAGAAGAGTTTGCCATATGGTGTAGAAACAGTGGTTCAACAATCAATGATTCCATGTTTTAACATGGGGTCAGGCTCAAGATTTTGAAAGAGTTTTTGTTTGTCAGAAAAGAATAGTCAGGATGATTTTTGGCTTAAAACCCAGAGACTCGTGCAGGAAA